>JAIFZK010000019.1:9940000-10002500 GCA_027481765.1 Tenualosa thibaudeaui | reverse complement strand
AAGCTCATGGGGAGATCCCTGACTGTGTTGTAGCTAAATGTGATATTGAGCAGATGTGATGTTGTGCCTATCTTGCCACATAGTTACATTTTAAAAGGATTATCTGGAATGAATCATCCAGCTGCCCTGTTGTTTCACAATGCCAAATGTTGCAGGTAGGTATGACAATGACAAAATTTGGTGCAATGTACACCAAATAGCAAAACAGCAGCCAACACTAACTAGCATTAGCTGCCAGCTCTCAGATTTGGTCTACATTGTACCAAATGGTGTTGTTCTTATTTCTACCGAAAGCACTTGGCAGTCTGAAAGAACAGGGATATGTGCTGGACAGGTGTTGACAATACCAGAAATTATTATTAAGATGTGGCATCAGAATGAGTTTTAATACGTATTATTCATGATATCTATGATCATATGATATCTACATATTTATTTTATCTATGATTACTACAACCTATTTACTGAATATTCTATACCATACAATATGGTTAGTATTGGTACTCATAATCAGTCAATGATGTATTGGCAGGAACTCTTCATATTCTTCCCTGTGCCCTGTAATATGAAAGTTCTACTGAGAAGTTTTGAGTCATGCTCATATAGACGTTTTGAGTCATGATTACATACCCAGTCTTGCTTGTGGAACAGGTGTGTTTAAATGGTTATGTATGAAGCTGGCATGGAAAGGTTTGTCTCTTACACTGCATGTCTCTTGCACTCAGACCTAGACATCAGTCAACAAGCCTTAGTGAGACATAGCACCATTTTATGAGAGTGTGTCAGTGACTGTGTGTGTTTGTGTGTGAGAGAGAGAAAAAGAATGTGTCTAAGTTTCGTCATAATTTTCATCATTTTGTTTTATTCAGTAGTGTTCCGTCTAAATAAAATTTCTCAAATTTGCTTTTATATGTATGTATGTATATATATGTGTGTGTGTGTGTGTGCGCGTGTGTGTGTGCGCGCTATTACACTGTCACCCTGTATATGTTTTATGGGAGACAGAAGGAAGAATTCCACACAAGCACAATCAGTATGTTCCCATGGGTTGTGTTGAAATTTGTCTTAACAACATATGTGCAGCTGTGCTGAAGGGAAGCTATGTTTATGCTTGAATGGAAAGGGAGGCTCACAGTTATTTCTCACAATAGGCTCACAATATTTCTGTATTGTTCTTTACTGTGTCCTCTCCAAAGTCGAGAAACCAGGCCATCTGTGGCAAGTTGTTTCTCAAATCTCTGTGGAATTTCGCACAGAGTTGGTGAGACGGCTGGCTTACTCTATTCACAGCTTCCTGGAAAGCACTTGTCCTCAGGGATGTCTTGATGAAGAGGCCACTGTGTTCTCTGTTCTCTGTGTCCCCTAGCCTCCTTTTCAAGTGCAGACACTTGTGAAGTATCAGCGGTCCTGACGGGAGGGGATACCACCTATGTATACCTACCTCCACAATCCCCCCCCCCCCCCCCACACACACACACACACACACACACACACTTCAAAACAAATACAGAAAATAAAAACTACTTTACTAAAAGCTTGAAAGCTTGTGTTATTCTGTCCGACTAAACTTTATCCAGACGTGCCCCAGAGGCTACGAGTTATCATTTTATTAACCTTAGGCTATATGAGTTATCCTGTCCTTATACACCACGTGGCTTTCTACCTTTCGTATTGAACCTTTCGTTTGAACACTGCAAAGGAGCAGCGATTATCATTGTGTTTGTCATCCTTGGTACTTCCTCATTTTTTTTAGCCAGCGCAAGTGGCCAGGTGTCTTAACATGCGCTTCAATTCGTGTGCAGCTCAGCCTCGCGGGGGCGTGCCGGGACAGGCTATGTAGGGAGCGCGAGCTGCTTGAGTGGTGAGGTCACGCGCGACCTCTCGGTTCAGCCAGTCACTGACGTGATGAGAACGAGGTAGAGGGAGGGGAGCTTCACACAGAACCGTTTATTGCCCGTTGCGCGCAAAGCATTGCATATGTTCTCAACTAGAACATCACAGAAGACAAACTCCCATTTGAATGAATATATGAGTTGCGGGTGGTTAGACACCGACTCACACCAGTTCCGATTAATTGTATCCCGTTCGTTTAATTAATAATTTGTAACTATTTATTTATTTATTTGTCTAACTTTTCGTGAGATTCTTGTGAAGATGAGTGGAAGCACGCGGAGTTTGTGTACAGTTGATGACATCAGAGCAGAAGAAAAACTGGTGAGTAAATGTTAAATTGAGGTGGTGTTATTTTCGCCCAGGTGTGTGTTGCACATTGGTTACTCTGATCACAGACTCAAGTGGAGAGCTTGAGGCTACCCTTTCCTTAAGGCCACAGTGAAGGCTACCTCATTCCGTTTTTTTCATGTAAGAAAATGCTGCTTTGAATGTGACCTGTAATAGACTTTATGTGAACCGTGGAAGGATCTGACACGATTGCTTTCTTCTTACCCTCAAACTTCTGTCACAAAACAACACGAAGTCCACCAGTTACAGATCACATGTTAGTGAATGCTTCTTAGTTCACAGTAACACATTCAGCCACTTAGGCTACTGCTCAACAGATGCTTAATCTGGTTTAGTGCCACCTGATGTTTGGTGCGACACTCACTGCCATCAGGCACAGAGATCACTGTGAGCATTACCCCTTAACATCTGTCGTTTGGACAGCTCCTTGGGACCTCGTTGCAGGTAAACCAAGACTTGGGTCAAGTCCGTTTGTAAAGAAAAATGATCAAACTGTCGCCGAGATGAGTGTCGAAGATAACCATGGCAAATTATTAACCGGAATTATTTAAATGTCTGTGTTGTACAGTACTAGTGAACTTTGACTGTGTTTACACGCCTTCATGTTTATGTGGATAAGGATAAGGTTCGCAGGTGGTTATTAGGATCAAGGTGTATTGTAGTTTTAACCCGCATACGATGAAGGTCATACAGTCAAGTAATAGGCCCAGCCTTTTGCACCAGAACATAAGGATAGTTGTCAAATGCAGCGCAACTCGGCTTATTCGGTGTTATTCGGCCGGTCAGGTTTGGTTTAGGTGGACAGGTGAAGGGTTTCATTGGAGTGGCACAGTTTGGGATGAGATTAAGAGTGCCACACAAGTATGCGTCTTAGGGGGGCTTAATTGTCCAAACCTGCTTGGCATGTTCTGATGCTTGAACAAATCCATAGTCTGCCTAGTGATGGGAATTATTTACTAAGCAGGATAAGGACAGCAATGTCATGCTGCAAAGGTTTTCATTTTATTTTGTTGTGGTTTCCTACGCTCCACCTAGAAGTGTGCAGTGCAAATCCTGAATGGCTGGTGGGAATAACACTTGTGTTTGTCTGCCCTTTACATGACTACATGCCATCCAAATTCATTTGGAGATGGTACCAAAATGGATTGTCTGATAAAAAAGGGAACCTAAAAAGAGATTCTTAAAAATGTCAAAAAGCTATATAGTGTTTCTTTCAGATGCTTGCCAAAAAAACATAATAAAAAGATCACACAAGAGATGTCAAAAGATCGGCCTAATAAAACAATGTTACTTTTCTTTTATAGTAGTGAAATAGATTAATCATTGAGTTGCTCATTTAAGCAGCAGTAACTCTGCTGTCCGTAGTTTCAGGCGACAGGTGGTCTGACTGGTGATGTTTGAAGATAGTGTTTGATCAAAGATGTTTCAGCAACAGCTTGGGATGGTACACTTTGTCTCTTCCTGGAATAGTTTTCATAGTGTCCATGAGTAAAGGAAATTATGTCCACTAGCAGGAAAGTACTGGAACATTCCAAACATTCCATGATTGACCCCTGACAATATTTAATGATCATCATCATAATGATTAACAAAACTTAGTTAGGGAACTCAACAACTGTACTGTTATTTGTCATTTGGATTATATTTGGATTTGCACAATTTAAAGACTTAACCATTTGTTTATCACATTTTACACACAACACAGATCAGTTCAGCAGATTTTTGACTCCTGTGGATTGTATGTATTTCTACTCTCATTGGCGCTGTTATGATTGCACAACGCACTGCATTATCCATGGCATTTTGCTGTCACATACTTTTGAGGTATATTTTCAGTCACACCTGATGGATTTGAGGTGACTTTAGTGAGTAAATGCTAAACCTCAGAGTCACTCTCTCTTCTGCGCACCAAAGGCTTTTTTAGAAAAGCTCGGTGCTCTTCCTTCATTTCCTTCATATCCTGACCTTCAGTAAGCTACCTTTTCTTTGCTATGTGTGTGTGTGTGTGTGTTGCTATGTGTGTGTGTGTGTGCATGCTCTTCCTTGCTGCAGTCTGATCATTCAACTGGTTCACTAATTGTTCCCCGGCTGGTTATGGAATGGCCCCTGTGTGGAGTTACATAAAAGAAACGCCACAAAGCCAGAAACCTATTTGTCATACCTCACTGAAACCTGCTGAGTCTGTGCAGTCTACTCCCCCCCCCACACACACACACTCTCTCTGTCTCTCTCCTTTCTCTTTTTTTCACCCTCCACTTATCTGTCGCTGTCACTCGCTTTATCTCTCTCGGATGCAAACTGCTCATTTGCTGACGGGAAAGTGGAAGAACACCAAATATTTGCTGAGGACGGCTCATGTCATGTAGTCATGTAAACACTATGCGGAGCACACAGAGCAAACATACAGATCACGGTAAGCACATGTAAATGAGACAGAAGACGGTCGCCCTGGACACCCCCAACGTCACCTTCAGTCCTTTGCCATCTCATATGCTCATATAAAACTATCATGTCAGAGTTTCTGTATGTAAAGGCCATTATATAGAGGCCATTATCTGTGCAGTACTGCTTTAAATAACTTCCCAGTGCTGTTATTCATTAAACTATTCACAGGAACTATTGCAGTGTTATGTAATAAGTTCATATGGAAAGAGGCATGTACACAGTGCCTCATGTTAAAACACTGCATTGTTTCCCCTGTTTGGGTAATATGCTAATGGCCATAGGGTGACAAACAGCATAGCTGTGGCCATCACCTCTCAGGTGTGTGACCATGGCTGTGCCCATCAACCCAATCGTTCTGCTTGAGAACCGCAGCGCACAGTCTGCCAGCGCCTCGGTTTACAGAATGGCAGTGTTCTCGCTGGGTTCTAAAATTTCAAAAACACATTCTCAAATTCCTCAGTGCGGAGAGGGAACACAGTTTTTTTCTGTCGTGTTGTTCTCTTGTGTTCCAGTGACCGTCAGACCCATGTTAGGAGGTCATAATCAGTGCAAAAGAAACATTAAACATATAAAAATATATATATACAAAATATATATATATTTTAATAAAAAATATCATATATATAAGTTTGAGCCATTGAATTTCTGTTGCTGTGAAACCTCTTGGGATGAATTGCACTCAGACTTCTTAATCCAGCAATGCAATAACAAGCAGCCTGGGACAGGATGGGTGTCTGGTTTTGTCTGGTGACAAATCACAGACTGTAAGTTGAATGTTTGGTCAGTAGTGCATGAACTGGACCCACCCATGAGGTAGAATTTGTGTTTGTGTTTGTGTCTAGTTTATGTGTTCTAGAGTTCCCACAAAGCCTCTCCTGGTTTTTCTAGTAGGCCTCAGGAAACAACACAGGGGAGACACCCACTACAGTATGTGCTCTCTCACTGTCTCTTTCTCTGCACTCAGTGTGTGTGTGTGTGTGTGTGTGTGTGTTTGTGTGAGTACAGATTAAATGGGCTTTTTTGTCCACTTGTGAATGAAAGCAAGGCCTCTATCTGGTATTCAGTACCACAGCTCTTTAGGCTCATAAACAACCCCCAGGACCCCACTCTCTTTCTGTCTCTGATTCAGTTTCTCTGCACTCTCTAGTCCTCGCCCATGTATTTCTTAATTGTGTCCTCACAGGTGTTTGGCCAACTCCTGTTTTATTGGCCCGTTCTCCTGATTGTCTGTAAATCTCCACAATTCACCATCTTGGAAGAAGGCCAGTGGCACATTCCTCTCCCTCCCCTTGCCCTGTTCCTCTCCTTGTGCTGGGTTTCAGTGGCTTTAGACAGGAGCCAGACCTGCATTCAGAGCCTGTAACATGAGTAGAGAGAGAAAGAGGGAGAGAGAGAGAGAGAAAGAGAGAGGAAAAACAGAAGGCAGTGATGAGATTATGGTTTATTTGACCACCTTTGGCCATCATGTGAGAAGTTTATATGGCAGTTTCTCATTTCTCTCATTCTCTCTTTTATTCTCTCTCATTCTCTCTATCTGTCTCTCTCATTCTTTTATCCTCTGCTGCATCATTCCAGTTAGCGCTGCACGTCTGTCTGTTTACATATCTCAGGGCTCTCATAACTTAATTTCATAGCAGTGGATGGAAAATTGGCGCACATGTATACACAAAGAGAGAAGGAGGCTTTATGTTATGTAAGAGAGAGGTTTGGTGTTTCATGCAGAGAATCAGGCAAACAGCTTTAAAGTTGCCTTTGTTAACCGCATACTCACTGGCTCACAACAAATAGTCTGCCTAATGCACTCCGGACTGTAGACATTACAGACAATGCTGGTGTATTAACTGTGTGTGTGTGTGTGTGTGTCTGTGGTTGTTTGTGCGTCTGTGTGTGTTTGTGAGTGTGTGTGTGTGAGTGTGTACATGCCTGGTTCCTGCCTATCCCCTGGGTTGAGGTGTGGTGATGCACTGGTCAGCACTCTCATTGCCTTGTATGGGAGATAAACACACACATATACACACACAAATTGGCTCACTGCTTGCCCTGCTCCTGACACACAGCGTGACTGTGACCATAGTCCCAGTCTTACAGAGACCAGTGCGAAGTGGGAGCGTGTTTCAGAGACAGACGAGTCCAGGTAAAGTCTGTTAAAGTTAGCGAGTTCACTTTTCCGCTAAACTTTAGTTATTGAGTTTGCTTTGAATGTGTTACTTTGATTGGGTGGCTTTTGAAATGGTGGCTTGACCTCAGGGCGGCGGGTGCTTTGTTTGACTGTGTATTGTGTAAAAGAAGCGTATGAAAGGATTGTTTTGTTATGATGATTGAGTCAGGTTTTGGCGAGTTAAATCACAGAGGCTTACAGGAGATTTCTTATTGTAAATAAAAGGTTATGTATAGTACAGGATTATGTAGTGTACACATATACACACTCTATACAATCTCTACTCTATACAATTGTGGCATATTGGCATGTGATATTGTGGATGAACTGGAAATCAGTTCTGCTAATTAATTTGATTTATGTTTGGTTTGGTTTATGAATGGTGGGGTATGAATGCATATGGTAAGGGGGTAGTATGTGCATGTCCTTGATGTAAGCTGTGTGTGCTGGAATGCTGATAGGCACTGTGTGTTTTAGCATCTACAAAGATAAGACCTTTTGCCTTGTTTGGTTTTGTGCGTGTGTGAGTGTGTGTGTGTTATGCAACTGTAGGTCATTGCCATAGAGAACTACATACGTCAGTCAAGCTTTTATCACCAGGGTCTATGGAGGATGCGCATGCGTGTAGTTTACAGACATAAAGCAGGCGCATGACAGTCTGACACAAAAGTATTTCATTATCTCTGCTGTTGACACACTCGATCATATTAAACTCTTACGGCAATAAACTAATCATTTTGGTAATTGTGAGCAATGGGCTACATGCTGCAAGAAGGCTGATCAAAAACCCTGGGTGGTAATTGCCCTCGGTGCAAAGACCCGCAGTGATAGAGGAGGCACAGTATGCATGGAATGTGCTCTCTTTCTCTCTCTCTCTCTCTCTCTCTCTCTATCTCTCTCTCTCTCCTACTCTTGCTTTCTGTCGCTGTTTCTGTCTATTCCCTGTCTTTTGTCCTGGTTGTGGGTGGCAAACTTCTGGAGTCTCATAAGTGCTGCCTGCAAGACTGCTGCTCCCTGTAGTGCAGTGAGTGCCAATGACTTGCTAACTTAGGTGGAGACTCGCTATCAAAGTACCGTTAAGAGAGTGAGGCCACCTGTGGCCATGAGAGGGACAATGACAGAGGGCTTTTCCCTATACCTTTTTATCATGACTTCTTTTGCTACACTTACCACTACATTTGTACTACTCTTATTAATGCTTTGGCAATGGCAATACTGTATACAGTCATGCCAATAAAGCTTACTGAATTGCACTGAATTGAATTGAATATGACCGACATACAAAGGCACACACAGAACACAAACTCAAGGAAAAGTAGAAAGCGAGAAAGAGGGAGAGAAAGAGAGAGAAATACTCATGTGAAAGAGTTGAATTGAAAAACAGACACACACAGAACACAAACTCAGAAGGAAAGTGGAGAGCGAGAAAGAGAAAGAGAGAGAAATAGTCATACGTGAAAGAATTCATTATACCGTGGTGGAGGTCTGTGGTGACAAACAGATGGCTACACTTATCCTCACACACACAAGGCCTCTGGGAGGAGAGCAAGATGTGGAGCTGAAGTCGTCTGTTATGTAAGCACCACAACCCCTCCACATCCTCCTCTCAAGCATGGGTGACAGAAAAATAAATAGACTTTTTGCCACCATAAACAGTGAGATTCAGATGTTTATATCTACAAGTAATATTTTATAAATATCTCATTTCACCTTTTAGTGTTGTGGATATGTGTGTGTGTGTGTGTGTAAAGCACGTGTGGATGACTCTTTGAGTTTGTGTACAGTATGTTTAGAGCTCTGGCCTTTGCTGGTGCGTCGTCCAGGTTCCTCGTGTCTGCTGTTTTTTGTTTATTGTGGACAGGGAACGCAGTCACCATAGCAATGTTCCGTCCTCCCCCCTGAAAGGATGGTCATAACTTAACTTCAGCCCTCCCTCTTCCTCTTTCTCTTTCACTCGCTCTATCCCTCAATTCAAATTCACTTTCAAATGTCAATGCAGCAGGCATGGGCGAATGTTCTGGCATCTTCCAGGAGCTGTAAAGTAGAGGACGCAGTTTACACTGAACATTCCGTCTCTTTGGACCTGTAAATATTTCGTTTTCCTTTTTTTCCTCTTTTGCTTTCCCTCCTCCCATGTTCCTCTGTTCTCATGGCATTGGCTCTCCCTTTACACTTTTTACGACTTTTTGGCCTCCATTCAGTCTTCCACCCTCTCTGTCTCTCTCTCTCTCTCTCTCCCTCTCTCTATGTCTTTCTCTCCTCCATTCTCCCTCTCTCTCCTCCCTCTCTGTCCCTCTCTCTCTCTTTTCTGTGATTATTACTCATCCTCTCCTCCCCTGTTTTTTCCTACTTGTTCATATAGCTGGCCCTCCTCTCCCATCCCTGCTTTTTTCCCCTGCCCATAACGGTCTCTTTGTGTGACTGTTCTGTGCTCTGCTCCCACATCCCACTTGTTAACACGGGGACCTTCTCTCTCCATCTTCTCCTCTCCTCAGGAGAACTGCAGAAGACTCCGACTCACCCTGCAAGACCAGAGCTACGAGCTGAACCAGCAGTACAGCCACGGCAAGGTAAGGACCCATAACTCGCACGCACACACACACACACACACGTTATCAGACGCATGTAGACACACACACATACGCACACAAACTTAATGGTTGATGTATGTACATACACAAGTGCACCAAGATAACTTTGATTTTGACACTGCACATATCCAGTACCACACACATGCACACACACACATATGCTCTAGGTTTGGATTCAGCTTGAGTAGCTGGCAGGCAGGTAAAACAATGGAGCAGATTTGTGAAACTGAATGAATGTTCTGTCTCTGGCCCTGCTAGCTCCAGTAGGGTCGTTCCCTACACAGCGACCTCATGAATGCCTGTACTGTCCATTAACACTATGCTCTAGTGTCTATAGTCAGTTCAGTCTGCTGTTATCTTTAAGTGCCATAATGGTATCTGGTAGGTTCAAAGAGATTGTCTTTTGCCTTGTGTACATGCAAGCGCAGGTCTTTATACAGCTGCAATCAGTACAGTCAGAAGGAATGTGTTGTGCTTGCAGAATACCCATATTCTTAATGGCTGTAAATCATATACTGTGGACTATCAGACAAATTATACGTAGTGAGCATATGGCAGCATATTGATTCCAATTTGTGCAGTTCCTCTGTTGAGACATATTGCAGAGTTTGTCTGCAGTGTGTGTGTGTGTGCGCACGCATTTGCGTGTGTGCGTGTGTGTTTTGTGGCCATGTTGAGTGTTAGTGTGGGTAGTTTGATAGTGATGCTAAACCCTCTGAAGAGGTGCCAGTCCTCTCTGTTCTTTCTGTTTCCTGTAAAACTCTCTTGAAGGGCTGCGGGCTTCCTTTCTTCAGCCAAGTGTGAGATACTCTTATGCAACACGACACACACATACACACACATACACACACGCACCATGCACACACACACACTCACCATGCACGCACCATGCACACACACTCACCAAGAGACTCTTAAAAATCCAGAGGAGAGGGAAGCTATTGTTCCTGATTCCCAGAGTTGCGTAACTCTCCCACTCCCCCTCACCGACCCACTCCGCTGTTCCCTTCCCGCCTCTCCGGGGGGTTCCCCTCCCCCCCCGCCCACAATCTGATGTCCAGTATGCCAAGAGGTCCAGACACGCACACACATGCACATTTTTGGCACATGAATCATAATCTTCTAATTGTTAATTGGCTGATGGGTTGATTCCATGTGATTTGATTTGTAAACATGTTTATCCTTTGGGTTAAATGGAACAATCTGTTTGTCTGTGACATACTGCAAGTGTGCATGTGGGATTTATCTGAATGTTCTGGACTGAGGCATCTCCCATAATCATGTGGTATTAATATACAGAGCAATCTGGATCAGATAGATAGGGTTTTAGATAGATAGGGAAAGTCTGGTTTTATGCTCACAAAAGTGTAGTTGCAAGTTTCTTCTTCACATATGAGTGTTGCCCATACATTGACTAGACTATGGTGTCCCACCACAGTCTAATTTGCCACACCAGTCTAAATTTAAACCAAAAATAGTTTCATATACCATATTTGACACATGAATACAGACATTTAGGTCTCATTCATTTGCATTATTTTCAGTTCTTTCATCAGTATCGATTCAGTTCTGTTTTGCTGTAGAAATAATTGTAGACATTGTATTGTATTGAAACCAGCACGGTTTCTAAAGCCCCCTCATCCCTGTCCCCACTATAGTCTCATAAAATCCTGTGGACACACAAGACACACACAAGAGTCAGCATAGGCCCATAGCCTATATAGGGAGCAGGAAGTGCAAAATCTGCCTTAATGCGCATGTAAGACAGTGGAGCATGTTCTGTTTGGTGATGCTTGATCTTGCATCTGCATTTTCTGACCAATGGAATGTGGTGTTTCCTTTCTCCAGCCGATCGGAAGAGCTTTTGCTGTGGTGCAGCCTCCCTCAGAGAGGGAGCCCTTAAAGAACGAGCCAATCAAGCCCTCTGACGAGAAGGTTGATGTCATAAAGGTCAGTAGACTGTGCTTGAAACTGGAAACTTTGTGCTTTAACATTGTGTGTGCCATTTTCAGTATGTGGATGTGTGTGTGTGTGTGTGTGTGCCTGTGTGTGTGTGCGCTTAAATAGGGGATGATTAGTTTTTTACTACAATGTATTTCATGTGTGTGTGTGTGTGTGTAGGTGTATCTGAAAGCTCGTGAACAGCAGCAGGCCCGACAGCAGCAGAGTCTGAAGATGCTATCAGAAGAGGTGTCACAGATTCAGGAGGTCAGAGGTCCCTCTTTCTCTCTCTCTCTCTTCACTCTTTCTCTTTCTCACTCTTGCTCTCTCTTTTATTCTCTATTAGTCTTCTTCACTTTCTCACGCTGTTCTTCTCTGTCTTGTCACTAAACTCATAATCCAGTATTCACCTTTAGTGCATAAACTCATGTAAAAGCTCTCTCTTTGTTTTTGTCCCAGGTGAGGTATTGTCTGAAGAACCTGAGGGAACAGATGGCAGCCAAAAGCAATACTTACAAAACAGAGAGTAGGGTGTGTATGTCCTCACTTATGGGTGTGTGTGTGTGTGTGTGTGTGACATCGCTAATGTTTTGTCTGTGGTTAATTAAAGTTGGGGTTAATTATTGTCTCTATTTGTTTACGTGTTTACAGATTCGTTTATCCACCACCGGCAGAGACACCCACTCATCATCATCATCCTCGGTGCCCTCTTCATCAGCAGCAACATCCTCATATGCAGCAGAACACAACCATGATGACAAACAAGTAAGAGGACATACAGAACACACACTCACACACATACACACTGTCACACAAAATTTTACACTTCAACAGGATCTGATTGTACACAAAAGCAGTTTGTTACAACAATATTTTTACACACACACCTCACATTAATCCTCTCACGCACATTGCAGGGTGGAGTCACATGACACAAAGCATTATTTAATATTTCAAACCTCTTATGATCTAAAGAATGTTTGTGACGCACACACCAGTCTTCCACATCAACACCCACTGATTTAGAATTTTCTCCTCCCAGTGAACAGCAACTGTTGCAATATTATATTAGGAACTGGAACCTTCTATAAATAGAATGAATGGGATCAGTTTTTTAGGGAGTGTATGATGTGTGTGTGTGTATGTGTGTGTGTGTGTATTGTATTGTAGTGTAGTGTAGTGAGAAAAAAAAGAAAGCTTACATGAGAAAGGGAGAGAGAGAGAGAGAGAGAAATAAAGGAAACACAGACAGAAAGAGTGAGTCAGAGTCTGATTCCAGTGAAACAGTGGGGCAGAAAAGGGGGCCCAACAGGAGGAGTTGGAGCAGCGAGTGGAAAAAGAGTTCCCTAGTGACGCACGTCAAACGAGGGGACTAACTGCTCCCGTTCTCTTTCTCCCACATTCCGTCTCTTTCGCTCCCGCCCCTCGCTCCTGCTGATGTGTAAATAGCCACAGGGCGAGTTGGTGTATGTGGTATTGTTTTTGTGTGTGTACACATGAGCGACTGCCTGTGTGTGGTTGTGCGTGAGATTTCCTGATTTCTATCTGGGAGTAAATCAGTTTTGTTTTATTTTACTGATTTGTTTGTTTATTTTTGTGTTTCATTACATAACTAAACAACACATACATAACTAAACAACACCTGTGTGCTACCGCACAATATTCAAGGCACCACTCAGCAACTTTGAAATAGCTTCTCTGCTTTATAATTTTTGTGTGTGTGTGTGTGTGTTGGTGTCGTTGCTGTATGTTGATGTTCTATACACTCGCAAGAAAACTTCTGTCCTGTTAATAGCGTCTCTGTCTATCTCTACCTATCTATCTCTCTCTCTGTCTATTCTGTCACTCTCAGGACTGGGCGGATGAGCAGGAGAGAGCTCAGATGAGGGAGGCCAGTAAGAAACTGTACGCCCAGCTGCAAGAGGCTGAGAAGAAACACCAGGAGGAGAGAGAGCAGCTGCAGGTTTGCATTTAATTTTTCTTTCTTTTTCCCCTCTCTCTCTCTCTTCCTCTCTCTCTTTCTCTCCACCCCTCTTTCCATCCATGTAAAAACATTCCTTTCAAACTCTGACCTGGTGTTTCATCTCCGCCTGCATCCACTACTTGCCTGCCTTCATCTTGTCATCATATGCTGAAAGGCTTCAACAGGCCTATTGGTTTGCTCTTGTAAATTCCCTTGAAAGCAGTGCTAACTTTGCTATGACGTTGCCCAAATTTGTCACTTAACCACTTACTTGGAATATCCTGTAGTGCCTTTAGGACCTGTAGGGGTAGTCGCAATGAACAGCCACATCTTCAGGGGTGACAAACCTGGCATTGGTGTTAGCATTGTATTGCAGTTAGCTTTGTATTCAAGCTTGTGTTTAAGTGAACAGATATTACTTTAATATTTGCTCTGTGTTTGACTTGTACTCTCATTTTGAAAATGTTTGGCTTTGTCATTTATGGGCTCTTCAAGTTAAAATATATGATCATAGTGGTGTTGTGCATGTCATTTCATGCAACACAACACATTCTCACTCGGTTGCCTGTTTCCACGAAGCTA
Organism: Tenualosa thibaudeaui; assembly: GCA_027481765.1. Lineage (NCBI taxonomy): Eukaryota > Metazoa > Chordata > Actinopteri > Clupeiformes > Clupeidae > Tenualosa > Tenualosa thibaudeaui. The sequence goes on along the minus strand of JAIFZK010000019.1, from coordinate 9,988,579 downwards.
AGCTCACCCCAGTGACCCCACTCTACACTCTCTTTCTCCCCACTTCATTCCACTTCTGCTAATTCCAGTCATTCCTCTTTATCTCTCCTTCTTACCCCTCGTTCATTCAATTCCAAATAAGGCCCAATTAGTTCACTTACCGAATATGCTCTCTCTCTCTCTCTTTCTCTCTGTCTCTCTCTCTCTCTGTGTCTCTCCCTCAGAGGGAGGCGGGTCAGTACAAGCAGCAGCTGGCCGAGCAGTGTGAGCGTCTGCGAGAAGCTGAGCGGAGCGCCAATCAGCAGGACGAGCGAGTCACACAGCTCCAGCGACTCCTCTCTGGCATGGAACAGGAGAGCTCTGGCCTGAGGGAGGAGCTTATGACCAGGGAGGCGGAGCTTCTGCAGCTCAGAGAGCAGAAGGAAGAGGGGCTAGAGGACAGGAAGAGGTAAGGGCTGTCAGTAGAGGTCTTGAATTACATTTGTATACATATTTGTACATATATACACACATACATGCATATATACATACAGTACATACATATGTACTTACATGCATACATACATACATATATACATACATGCATACATACATACATACATACGTACACACTGTACATATGCTGTATAAAAGTATTTACTAGTGTATGTGGGCATTCCTACAGGTCAAAGGAGCTTGAGCAGGAGAACGCTGTTCTGAAAGAGAAGCTGCATCACCTAGACGACATGCTGAAGTGCCAGCAAAGAAAACTCAGATGCATGATTGAACAGGTACACACACACACACACTAGCACGTGCACACATACACGCACATACACACACACACGCGCACATACAAATTTTATTTGGCCCCCAGAAACACTGGTATTAATACCATGTGTGTGCCCTTAGGTCCAGAACTCAAAGATGGTGATCCAGGAGAGAGACCGTGTGATCAGAGAGCTGGAGGAGAGAGTGGCCTTCCTTGAGTCTGAGGTAAGACCCTGGGAGATGTCTTTTACCTTCATGAAGAGAATTGGTTTTGTTTTTTTCTTTTCACTTCCTGTTTTGTCTACAATTTTGTTTCTTTACAGATTATCCAGCTGTTACTTAAACTTTACTACAACTAAATTCTGCAGCTGTACAACTGTCATAGCAACTAATGCTAGAACTAATGTTGCTAAACTCAACATTAACTTAACATTGTGAAATCCCACTGTGTGTACAGAACCGAGAGATGCACGACCAGTTGGATTACTACCTGGGAGGACAGAGGCGAAACTCCTACCTCTCATCAGACCAGAACCCCCAGATCGTCTACAGGTGAGAACACGCCTACCCCATACCTCTAAAGCCCCATACACACACACACACACACACACATCACACTCTCATGTGTATGTTTGTTGTTCTTTTCTCTTTAGTAAGGCTTTGCGGCCCTCTACACAAAGCAACAAGTCTTTGCCCTTCATCAAGGTTATTGAGATAAAATCGTGAGTGGGGAAGAGCTCTCTGTATCTCTGGCATCACCATGACAACTCCACCAACCACCAACTGAGTCTCCATAACCAAGAAAGGCCACATCAACAACAGCACCACCAACCCATACCAACCAACAACATCACAGCTCAGCAATACTATGCATTTAACCTGCTGACCATCTCAACAGTATTATGCACCAAGATACCCTGTGTGTGTTTGAGTGTGTGTATGATAGTGAGCGAGTGTGTGTGTGAGTGAGAGAGTGAGCAAGTGTGTGTGTGTTTACGTTCTAAGTAAGTCCATTTGTTTTATTAGTCTTTATGAGTTTACTGTAGCTTAGCCTCACACTCAGTGGGTCGTAACACCTGTGTGTGTTTTTCCATGTATATGATATATGAATACCATGCAACCCCAGCTTGCTCTAAGCTAAATCTAGACTCTACTACACACACACACACATACACACATATTGAAACTGGTCAAAATTGTGAGAGAGCAAAACAATGAAGAAATAAAGGAGATGAGAGGCAAGGAATGACACTCAAGAGAGAAACATTTGGTTGGCGCAATGTAAGAATTGGGGGGGAGGGGAAAAAAGGAAGATAATTTATTGTTTCATCTGCTACAGCTTGTCTACCGATACCACACATCTAAGAACTCAAACCCACTTTAACTCAGTCTCTTAACACAGGCGCAGAAAATTGTCACTGATTAAGGGGCTTTAACACCCAGCTACTTAGATTAAAGAGAGTGGGTCTGATCTTTATACAAAGAGACAAGAGGCAGATAACAGTGGGGTGTGTGTGTGTGTGTGTGTATGACTGTGTGTGTAGAGGGGGTGTGAATATGGGAAGGGCTAGGTAATTCTCTTCCATCATGGTTAAATGAAGACCAAACGGGAAGCCGGATCATTCTAACAACATGAGTTGTCAACAATGAGTTATCATTTAGGGATGTCAATACCGGCCCAGAGTATACCAGAGCACACTTGTAGGTCAAGTCCAGACAAATCTGTTGCCTTAACTCATGCGTTTTTGTTAGCGTTAGTGTGTTACACAGAGTGGTGGTTTCAACACATAAAACACCAAAAGAAAGGCAACTATTTTAACTGTCATGATAAATCAGTCCATTGTAGATCTACTCAGCCAAACAGGTTGAGCCTGGGATCACCTCGGGATAGGAACTTTAAGAAACTGATCAGTTATTTTTTTAAAAACTAGCGTCACAATGGCAGCTGGTGTTTTGTTTGCTGGGATTGGCAGGGTTTCTATAGCAATAACCTATAAACCAGCTCTCCTTCAATCTCTGTACTCAACCAATGTTTAGACTTTAGACTAAGCTTACTTAGCACACACACAGAGACATTTTCTTTCTTACTCGCCTCTTGTACAGTTTGTGGTAGCTTATTTGATATAGTTGGATTAACGTTGGAGAGAACCTGGTGCACACAGTGGGTTATCTGTGTGTGTGAGAGACTTATGGTTTAAACTCTGAACGGAACTCTGACATCATCTCTGGATAGCTGAGAGGGTGGGTTTCTGTCTGTGTGTGTAATTTCGAAGGAATTTGGCCGGTTGCGTCACTGCAATGTCAAATGAAGAGGACAATGGTAATGATGAAGATTATTTAAAACACAGATGTTTGTCCTATTTAATATTGATCCTGGATATGAAACCATATGTTCAGTTCACTAGCATAAAGCTTTGATTTTTAGTAATCAAGTCTGTACATAGTACCATGTTTGTGTTTGTCTTTTGATGACGTCCTTTATTTCATGTGTTTTTCTGAGTGTATACTTCTGCTATCTTGAGAAATGTAGCACTTAGCTAAATGATTTCCCTTGATGTTCCCTGTAAATAGTGAAGACATATTTTTTGTAGTTACTTTGATGTGCTTTAGAAAGCATGTAATAACTTATCTAAATACTGTGTGAACCGTTTGGATATTTCAATAAATCATCCTAAGTCTCTGTTGTCTCTCTTGTGTGGTTTACTGTCCAACAATGATCAGTGGTGGTGGTAATGGTATGAGAGTTACTACTTGTCAAAAAGAATAAAAAATTTCTTGACTGCATTTTTACAAATTGTATATATAAATATAAACCCCCAAGTCAGATTGACGGTTAAGTAACCTGTAATTAACTAGCGAGACTGCAACCATTCTGCAAACCATCCTGGCTATTTCAGTTACCAGAGTTACTGGTTCAACACACCAGGTCATGCAATAGTGGGGAAAATTGTATGGTATGTTAGTTATACATTTAAATATTTTACAAGAAATCAGAAATTGCTTCTGAGATCTGGTCCTCTGGAATTGCTAACAGTTTAGCTTCAAATCAGACCTTGATCTTGTATCCTGACCCTCTACAGAAGTGCACGTTTGAAGAGTGCAGCCATTAGATTCTGGCCTTTTTTTTTTCTCAGTCAGCATATATCTTCTTTGGCATATTTTCTCCATACTTCATCGTCTTCATTATCTTCACAGACTATAAACTTGCACTTTATCATTGCTCTAAGTAACAGCTGTAGAGTTGAATTTAGTGTATTTTTTTAGTGTTTTGACAAGTGAGCAACTGCTCTAGATTCTCACACCGAATCCCCGATGAGATCTCAACATTAGGAAGCAGAGCTCGATCTAGTGGCCGCTTACAGTACTTACAGACAAGACCATTTTGCAACACTCTAAGGTGCCCTTTATCCTGAGGGATATTCCAAGTAGGTGGTCAAGAGGCACACCTAAGTAACCCAGAGGTAGTGGTAAACCTGATAATATAAGAGCCTGAAGTCCTCATTCTCTTATTTAAGCAAAGCAAGCATTAGGGAGTTCACCACTTCCTCAAACTTATGCAGGTTTATCACTTATCTACTTGGAATAAGCCCTGGTCCAAAACAGGTTATGAATATTTTCATGAGAGAAGTGTGCAATGTTTGGAAACTAAACTGCTACCTTCAGTAGAGCATATTTACTGAGCATGTACAGTACCTGATGGAGGGACTGGTGTTTAACATGAGTCCAAGAGTCAAAGTTAGCATTACGCTGAGAATTTTATGGTCCAGTTTCAAGATTCACAAATATATGAGACAACATTACATTCAGGTGCAGACTACAGGAACTGTGTTGTTAATCACACGTGCACAAGGTAATTCATGGGATTACAAGCATAACATACTAATGTGCACACTGAGCTGAACCAAACACACACACACACACACACACACACACACCCACACACGCAAACACTCCATTCTCATAATTTCAGTAAAATTTCAAACATTCACCTAAAAACTAGAAATACATTAAATGGAAAAAAGTGCACTTAGAATCACAGTACAGTAATATACTGTTTAGCTGTCCAGAATTTAAAGTTATTAAGGTAAGTTTCAAATTGTTTCTAGGGTGAGAGCATCTGCAGACTACAGAGACTTATGGGAACTGTAGTTTTCATATGAGGAGATGGCACAGACACAGGCAATGTACTGTACATTACACATAAGGCATGGTGTCTCTGCAATGTACTTTACAAAATAAACTGGACAACATCCACGAATGCACATCAGTTACATAATCTCCATTCTCTCTCTCACACACCTCTGATGTAATGCTAGCTTGTGAGTATATATACACTGGTATGGCAATGAGTCAGGCAGTCAGGCTCAAATGATCAAACCATAGTTTGGGTGGGAGAAGACAAGCTTTACCACTGCTTGCAGAAATTTGGAGTCTGTCCTCCCCTAGTTGATCAAATAGGGCATGGAGAAAGTCTCACAACAGAATTTAAAATAGCTTCTTCAAATCTTATTAAATGGCATGATGTTGGTAGGATACAGGATCGTAGTGGAACAGAGTTTTTATCTTGCCTACAATCACCCCCCCCAAGGTGACAGAAAGAGAACTCTTGGCATAGCAGCTCCAGAACTTCCTGATTCACTTTCCTTTCTGGTTTCATTGCTAAACAGCTAAACATGTACAGACACATTTCTTCCACGTCTTTCCTTGGAAGCAAACACCACCCTGCTCAGGAATACATTCTAACCAGCCGTGGTGGCTGCTTCAGCAAAGTACTGTCCAAAGTTCCTCACCCATAAGGGCCCTCCCAGTGCATTGAGTGTAAACTTTCCGATTAATGATTCCAGTGATTCTCCTGTTTGAATCTCTCTTCCTCGCCCTCTCCTTGCGATGGTTAAAGGGTGCTTTCCAGTGTGTTGTAGTTGTCCTTGAAGTTCTTGAGCTCCAGGAAGTGTTTGGGCCTCTTGCTGCGCTGGCCCGAGGAGGGCAGGTAGGTGACCTGGATGGTGGAGGCCGAGGACGGGCCGGGGGAGCTGGTCAGGTCCTTGGCTGCTGACTGGTGCTGCTGGTTCAGACTGCTGGAGCTGGAATGGGTCTTCACCCTGCAGAGAATGAGATGGAGCAAAGATGTTGGATGAAACGTTGGGTGGAACTGATCCAAACTGAAAAAAATGGTACACAGTGCAATGTTTGTGTTTTCAACATACTAAGAACAGAGAATTATTAATTGATTGACAAACACTGCATTACTCATATTCATACTTGTATTACTTGATTGAACAGGTTGATGAAAAGTAATGTGTGGCAGAAACAGAGAGTTTGAGGTAGAGGAAGAGAAACAGAGTGTGGTGAATAAAAGAGTTGGAGTACTCACACTGTGGACAGTTCATTCAAGGCATCCTGATATTTTAGAAACTCAGCTTCTCCAAAAGCCTGCGCCAAAACATAAGTCACACATGCTATCTAATAGTGGGGGGTAAAAAAAAAGTGCAGCTTGCACACATTTGAAAGTAAGCTCACAGGACCTGTGTGCTTAAATACTGTTTAGGAGTAAATGCTAGCAAATGATGCAAGTCATCAACAATCACAAGAACTAACCCCTGTTCCATGTCGGGCGCTGTCGTACCCCTCCAGCAGTCTGTCAATGAGGCCGCTCCGGGTGGTCTTAAATAGCGAGTGGGAGTTTCTCAGTTCAATCAACCAGTTTCTGTAGCGTCGGCCGGTCAATGCACTGGCACTATAACCAAGCTCATGAAAGGGTAACTCTGACCCCACACACACAGACACAGACACACACAGGGATAATTGAGAAGTACAATTCTTCATAAGCACATTGTGCCTGGTGTGGAATTACATCACACATGTATAAAGAGAAAACAGGGAAAACTCTCACCAGTGTCCCTGATGGCATCTAGTGCTTTCATTCGATAGAGGTAATTATAGCAACCTGAAAAATCAAATGAAACTGTTTACTTTTTCAGCTTTTCCTGAGGACTTTACAGAGGAACACTGTCTTGATTACTATGTGAAACTTAGGATGATCTACATTTCAGCCTTTGATATTAGAATTCAGAAATTAATCTGACTTGGAATAAGATTTGTTCAAGAGGGTCAGAGGTTCAAGGAGTGTCATACACTGCCTTTCATTCACATTTTGAGATGAAACTTTTTATCATTACCATTTTGACCCCGGTAAGTGAGACGGTCGTCTTCTGCGGCCAAGAGGCGCGGCTCGTAGCGGATGTCATTCACTTTGGATAGACGTGAGTCTATCTCCTCCCTTAAATCCTGCATTTAGAGCAAATTGAAAGTGTTTACTTGCAGTTAGAATCTGTCAAGGTGAGTTTTTAAACTAGAATACAGAACACCGAGTTGCCCACTGAGAAGTGGACAACAAGGTTTCAAATGTCTCTACCCAACCCAAATGTCAAAAGTTTAAAGTTAAAAGTTGCTGATGCTAATTACCTTTGGAGCATTGTGACCCAAAGGTACATGTGGTCCTCGGCGAGACTTCATGGCGAACCGCATTATCTGTCTTTTCACAAAAATGAAAAGCAACACAAACACCTAAAACGAAGAGAGAGTCAGAATTAGTAGTATATCAAAATGCTGGGGACTGAGACACATGACAATCAAAATGCGGCCATGTTATTTCTTTTCTCCATCACTGTCATACTCTTCACTTGTATGTACGCTATTCAGCTAAGAAAAAGCTTAACGTTAACATTAGGACAGAAATAAATTAGCCGAAACAACTGCCCCTCGGGCTTCTACACTTAGATAAGACCTGGATACGTTTATCACGTCCTTATTTTAGAAAGTATGTCATGCTTGGCAATGACAAATTAACTGTAGGCTAATGTATGATAAAATGTAAACAACCCTTACCAGACTACCGTAGGCCATCACAAGCACTACGTTGACGCCCGATAGAGGCGAGTCTGACGACGACATGATTAAATGCGTCAGTTGCAACACTTAAAGTTGTTCTTAACCAATTCATGTAAAGAGTAATCCAAATTTGAACATCATTTTTTTAATTCGAGATGAAGGCCTTGCAAAACATTTCCTGTTTTGTTGTCCCTGTCATCTGACTTCTTCGTCGGGGACGTGTTTTGGGAGAGGAATTTAGAAATTGAAGTGGAACACTGCCATCTACTGTTATGGAAGAAGCACTGCGCTAACTCTCAGTCTGAGGCAAATGAAGAGTAGTAGAGTAGAGTTACTTTATTAAATGTGTGATAATGACCATCACCACCACCTGTGATTATGTGGATTTGAGTACAAGTACAGAGTATTAGGCTGCAGTATATGATTAATCCAGAAGCAGTTTGAAACAGTTATAAAATAAATGTTGTATTCCACCAAAAAAAAAAAAAAAAACGTTAAACTTAAACTACGTTAAACGTTAAACTGCTCTAAGTACTAAATGACCCCGTTTGACTTGAACAGAATAACCTCCTCAATTTAGTACCCTATTTTTAATAGCCCATCTATTTGAATTGACCATGCACTAGGGGTGGGAATTGATTGGATTTAATCGATATCAGTGCCATTGTCAATACTGCTTATCAGGCAAATTCTCCATGATTTCTCTTATCAAATCCTTACTGTTTAGAAGATATTATACACAGGTTTTAAGTATCAGCACATAGGCCAGTAATATAGCCTATACCAATGTGACCACAGCAGCTTATAAGAATGAAGGAAACCATGTACATGTATTATCCATTTCAATTTGATATTCAGAAAAAAAACAATGACCATGGTCTGGTATTGATAAGAGGAACTGATAATGTCAGAGGGGTAAATTTCCAGTGAATTGAAGTATTCGATTCCCGGTTTTACTCAATTCCCGTTTCTCAATTCCCACCCATAGCACAAACTCAGAATGCTAAAAACACAGAGTTAAAAGAACACTTTTTTATTTGATTTATTACTTGATTTATTCTTGATTTATTCATTTGATGTAGAAGTAGGTTAGTGGAACATTGCATGCTCTTGCTCATCCCCCATTGACTATACACTACCACTAGATGGCATTAATCAAGAGGGGTAACTGCTATACAATTTTGACATCAGGCAGTTACAAGTTAATCTTAAAGACTTAAAAAAAGGTCTTTCTTATTGGAAGTTTAAACTGCTTAAAATGTGTTGTTCCTGTTAAGAAAATATTGGTCTGAAAAAATACTTTTAGATGATATCATGATGTATTTTACAAGCATGCATAGTGCTGTCACTTGAAAGAAGGGAATGAATGATGCCATTGCAGTTTGTGCTCAAGAAACTTTTAAAACAATATATCTTCTCATTTCCCCTTTTCGGCTCCTTGGGGACTCTTCTTGTCAAATCTAAAATACTGTACATACCCTGCATCTTCCTTGTTTTTACATACCCACAAAGCTGCATAGATTTTACTTCCTTGTTTTTAAGAGTGTTTGTCTGTTTTGTTCTGCAGGTGACTCACATGGCAGACGTGCTGGTTGCATGAGGAAATCTTAAGAGTGTTTGTCATAGAATTCTGTTGGGTTCTGCAGGTGACTCAACAATCGGTTAAACTTAACCCCAAGAACCGGGTTTTGTTAACTAAATGTCTCTTACTCCGACCACATCATTTTAAACTCGTACACTCTCTCTCTCTCCCCCTCTCTCCCTCTCCTGTCTGTGTGTGTGTGTGTGTGTGTGTGTGTGTGCGTCCATCCAGGGTTTTGTGTATTTGTCACATGTTCCTTTACACATTAATGTCTGACAGGGGTGTTCAACAGGCTGTGACAGTTTGCGTGTTGATACTGATGAGAATAAGGATGCCCTTTGTGCCTGTTGATCTCAATCTGAGGAACTGCTGTAAATGGGAGTCTTGTTGGCCTTCCCACACGAAATGCACATTAAAGCAGCATATTCTGTCTCCTTCACAGGCTGTTCTTTTCCTCTTTGACAGTCTGCACTCTATCTTTTTCTGTCCTTGCCTTTTCATTGTTTCTTCATTATCTATTGTGTTTCCCGCAATTGTTATTGGTTCTACAGTTTCTTGTATCTGACTGACGTTTGCTGGCACTAGTTTGATGCAAACTCACACAGGAAGTGGTGAAGTTGCTTTGAGACCATTGCTCTCTTTCTTTCTTAACGTCTGCTGTTGAACTGAACTGAGGAACAGAAAGACAGATCGTGGGTGACAGAGACCACAGAAGATATCCATTGCAAACAGGTAAAATTCTTCTAATTAGCATGATTGCATGATTACAGTCACCCCCACAAAACAATATTGACAATACAGGATATAATTCATTGGTAATCAGTTTAATTACCCCACCTCTCAAAGGCATGTATCTGAACTTCAGAGTCCAGTTTTTCTGTGCTGGGGTGCATCAGTGGTTAACCTAAAAAGACTGTAATGGCATTGGCTGGAGTCCCAAGGTAATGATATGTCATGCAATAGAAAGTACCATGGTTGTTTTGCCAGATGGTTGAGTGTGCCCTGCAGTAGAGTTGTTCCCTCCATTTTTAGCCTGAAGGGAGACTGACTCTGTATGTGGTCATTGCTCTCCTGAATTGCAAATAATGGCAATGACATGCACGTTTTTCAAATAACTTTTATCAGTGATGGATGGTCCATGGTACTGTATTGAACATAGCAGTAAATTCACAGTAGTCACAGTAGTGTGGTGTTGTCCCTGTTCCATATGTCATGTATTATTGGATACTCATATAAGTACAGCTGTTTGTCGTAGTTATTAAAAAGAAAGGTGTCTCAGATTGTACATTGAGGTGGTTCAATCAGTTAAAAAGGGGTCAGTTGAATACTCAGTAAGTCTCTGGTAGTTTTTACAAAACTTTTCCGTTCATTTGGTTGCAGAACTGACATTGCAGAACTGGCGTTTCGCTGCGTTGTAACTTCACCACAGATGCCACTATTTTATCTGTTCACTCACACATGGTAGTCTCTGAACACACCAAGTTTTTTGTAATTACTATGATGCAAATTTGCAGAGTTGACTGACAAGCTAGTAAACACTTTTTTAAGGCTGGTAAGTGAGATGCTCTCGGTTTCATCCTCCATGGATCTAACGTTGGCATCTTATAAGGGCTGTGAGTTTTTGAGAGGGAAGCTGAGATGGCCTTCATTCTCCCCGTACTGAATCAAGTCACTATGATTGACCATGATGATTTTTATATTTTTATATTTTTACATATTTAACATCAATGTTTCAGAGATTTTTTTTAAAAGTTAGTACCATAGCTGCCAGCAGAGGAAGCCACCTTCTGAGAGCCATGTCAACATGGAGCCGTGTATTGTGGGATCTAGGCTTATGTAATATTACATTGTTCTTCAAGATTTGACTTCTATCAAATTTATGATGCATTGTTTGTGTGTCTATGTAGCGATACACACCTGTTGCCTTGCCAAACATGGAAGTAACCTGAGTCTTCTGGTGTCTGTGGCATGAGTCACCAGGTGCTCCTTTGTGTTATTAGATGATCAGTCACTATGGGAGTGTGTGCATTTGCATTCCCATGTAATATTTTCAAGTAAGACAGGTGAGTGGTTTTACATTTGGTAGGCTAGACTAGACTCAAAGGATTTAGAATGTCTATGCCACTTCTTAATCACCACCTATCTTGCTTTTCTCTCTTTTGCTCTCTCTTCTGCCCACTCTGTTCTTCATACTTTCTCTCTGTTCTTCAGGCTCTTTAGGCCCTAATTATGTCATAAGAACAATAGGCATAGGGGCCCATGGGTTTTCGCCTGTCTCTGTTGCATTCATGGCTTTGTGCATTTGTGTGTGTGTGTGTGTGTGTTGGGTGAGGGTGATCAGGTCATGTGTGTGGATTTGTTTGTGTGTTGTTTTTTGTGTTTGTGTGTGTGTGTGTGTATTGGGTGGGGGTGATCAGGTCATGTGTGTAGATTCGTTTGTGTGTTGTTTTTTGTGTTTGTGTGTGTGTGTACACCTTGTGCATGTTGTATCTCTGTTTATTTGCATGTGTGTTCCTGTGTGCCCATTCCCATGTTCACATGCATTAACGTAATTGCATTAGTCACGGCTTCGCACCTACAGACTACATGTTCATGTCAGATGACACACACACACACAGCATTTTATGTGTGTCTCCATTGTGTCCAGTTCTACTTTGTGTGTTTGGTCTGGGTATGACCCATTGTGTACACTAAAGAAGCATGTGTCCAGGTGCCTGCATATCTCTTTGAACACAGAGAGCTCTTTGTCACCTAACACCATCCTTACCATGTTGACAGCACCATCATCAGGAATGCTGTCCTGTCAGAGTGTGAGAGAGTCTGAGTGACAGAGACAAAGAGAGAGAGAGAGAGAGAAAGAGAGAGCGAAAAGGGGTGGGAAGAGGACGGAGGAGTAGGAGGAGTTGGAGAGGAACGAGAGCAGAAGGAGCAACAATAAGAATAGGGTATAGAGGATAGGAGAGAGGTGACAAACCAGTCAGACAAGTCTGCGTGGAGCTAGAGTGACATCATGTAAAAATGACAGAGTGCTGAGAGAGGGAGAGAGGGAGGAAGACAAATAGAGAGGATGGAGAGAGCCTTTTCACTCACAAATGCAGCAGGTGTTTTGCAGTTAGTTGGTCTGACCACAGGTGAGTGAGAGAGGGCACGAGCGTCGCAGTTTTCACGGAAGGAGGAAGTGATCATGTCTAAGTGTGTGATCGCTGGAGTCAGGAGAGCAGGTGCTTCTGTAAACTGACACGACTCTTCCATTCATCTCAAGGAGTGGAGGTAGGGTCACACAGCCACACACTTTTTTTTTCTCTGCTATATCACCACCGTCTCGTTTGTGTGCTCTACGCACCCGTGATTGGTTGATATGTTTGTTTCTCTGTTTGCTCTTATGTGCATGCTGTTCTGATTTCCCATGGCTCATTGGAGAAACCAATAGGTTGATGTGAAATCTAATTTTTTCACTCTTTCTATCACTTCCTTTTACCCTCTCTCCCTTGTTCTATTCTCTCTCTGACTCACTTTGTTTTTTTCAGCCATGTGCACGTTCTGTTTGCCCTTCTTGTTTAATAGCTCTTGCTGGAACTCCTCCATACTCACTCCATCCCTACCAGTCAAACACAGAGCCCAAGCGCAGACTCACATCTTTAGATCTCTGATTAGATCTCCAGTTCTTTCCTCTTTCTCCTAAGCACAAACAACACCTGGTGTATTTGGGTGGTTGACTTGATGCTTATTTAATGCTTTTGTGAGTTTGTATTTTAGGCGGGTCAGTCAACTTGCTGACACATCACAGTTTCAGTGTTATCAGGCCATTGCTTGTTCGCATTCAGGTGTGGTAACCTGTGATTGGTCGCCCTCAAACATCTGTGTGTAAATCTGTGCCCTGGTGTCAATCACAGTAATCGCTGTTCATCAGAATGTACTCTAACTAGGTTTTCACTCTGTGTAAGTGAGTTTGCGGTTTGTCTGATTTTGTTGGCACAGTTATGCTAGGAGAGTTGACCAGTTGTAGCACATGTCCCATATTTCATATGTGGATATCTGGATGCCTTTCTCCAGTTTCACAGTATGTTTGCGTCTCTCTGTGTTATGAGTTTGACAGTGTAACGAATTGTGCCCCAGTTAGGATTGTTGTCAGATGTGTTTTTCCTGTTAACTATTTGCTAATCAGGTTTTGTCAGTGTGTGCGTATGCATTTGTGCATGTACTCTATGTGTGTGTGTGTGTGTGTGACGGAGTAGCCAAAGCATGTTGCTTATGTAAACAGACCAGACGGAAATAGAGAGAGAGAGAGAGACTTTCATGTCTTAAAGTCTCAGAACATGTATTTGACTGACCACAATGAGTGCATTGTGCAGCTACGTAAAGCATTGCAGAGCCTTGAGGGTTAAAAGTTACAGGTTACAAGAGTTCCTTTTAGTGTGACTAATGTTTTTGTTAACAGGATGAAACACTGGTGTCAACTTGATGAAAAATGTCAAGTTTCATCTGTAGGATGCTTTAAATAAAAGCATCAGCCAAAAATGTAAATGGAAGGATGTAGCCAAGAAATCCTTACGAGAGGTTTGCTGTTAATCCATGATATAGTCATGGCATTTATAGTATTCCTAAATGTAACTTAATAGTATGCCACATCTTCACTCAAATATATAACTGTCAAATAAATGTAGATCAGAAAGTTGAGTCCTTCTACAGAAACTTCGGTCACATCACATACTCATGCACTCACTCACTCATTCATTCACTCACTCACTCATTCACTCACTCTCTTTCATTTATTCTTTTCTTTCCCTTTTTCTCTCTTTCATTCATTTTCCTCTCTTTTCTTCATCATCCTCTCAGATGACTATAATCAGGCTTCTTTGCCCTGTAAAATATCCCGCTCTTTAAATACACCATAATTAAGTTTGGCCTTCCCCAGCAGTGGCTGACTGTGTCTGACCTGGATACGATTACCAAAGCATTCCAGGGAATTAGATCAGGATTTGAAGGAGGGACAATTTAAGGAAAATAAACTCTGTCCTTGTCTTTTTTTCCTGCTTGCAGGCATTTCAAGAAAACAAAAGCCAATAGGAGAGAAAAAAACTGCACCACTGACAAGGGATTGGAGCGTATGGCTGCTGCAACTCATTGGAACTGAGGCCAGAGACTTGTGGAGACTTTCAACAGAAAAGGGACTCATTTGTCACAGTGGTGGGCCAGGAGACTCGGAGGAAAACAAACAGAGAAAACAAACAGTTCATCCACACTGAAGTGTAAATGGACTGTCAAACCTCAAGGAACAAATCAATATAAACACGTGTGTGTGTGTGTGTGTGTGTGTGTGTGCGTATATGTGTGTGTGTGTGTCTAGGCGTCAGTGGATGTTTGGGGCTGAAGAAAGCATGATCAAAGGGCCTGCATATTTTCTGAGTATACCATGGTTTCTCATGTGCCCCACTAGATCAACACAACAGTTTCCTTTTTTTAACAAGACTGAAGATACTGATTGAGCTCAACAGTGACCAAGCCTTCCTGACATCATTAGACACCTGTGGATTGCAAAACACATCGTCCATCCACATTCTCCAGAGTCGCTGCATAACTTTGAGTTGTTTCTATTTTTCCTCTTGGACTGTTGTCATATAATTATGTTAAGTCTTTGTTTTTGTTTGACACTGAGTGGTATGTTTTTTTTCCTGCATTTTTGAAACTCTTTTTGAAACCACATTGGCTAACTCCTGCTCTGAGCTGACCAGACCTAATGGAAGGCTATGGGAAATGAAGTACCAAAAATATATAGCAAAACCACTGGATGCTTCCAGAATGGGGGGGGTTACAGAGGGAACAGTGTTCCAACTCCACTGATTGATCATTTTGTCTGTATGCTTGTGTTATAATTCTGCCTATCAGCCTCCCAGACTTGGATCCACTGAGCCTTGAGCATGAGTGCGCCAGTGCGATCAGCTGTGAATTTGAACACGCTGCCAGGGTCATCTGGCGCGAGGAGCAGTGCTCACTTGGCTGAGTCATCGCCAGAGACCGTGTTGGCTCGGTCAGTGAGCCGCCCTGTGCAGGGTTCATCCACAGCCCGCTTCACTGTGCGTTCCGCCAACTCTCTCTCTTTCTCGAGCCTGGGGATGAGGAGTGCAAATCTGACAAGGCAGCGCCACGTCTTTGAGGAGGATTCCGGCAGGGCAGAGAGAGAGGAGGCGAAACAGGGGAAAAGTGTGGCAGAACCTGCCAGAGGAGTGTCCGTCATCCTCCAGCCACACACTCCCAGAGAGAATAGTGTGAGCACGGACGTAAGAGAGAGAGGCAGAACTCCAAGTCGTGTCAAGTTTACACCTGACACCAAGATGACCAATGACACAGGGACAGCCCAAATTGGCACCACTAGCGATGCAAATCACAGATTAGGTTTTGATTCGGATGATCCAGGAAAGGCCAGCAGCAGTCGAGTAGGAAGTGAAAGAGGAAGGACTGAGTGGAGGAAAGAGAACATGCAAAACAGGAGTAAGAGCCTGGACTGGAGAGGTGGAGTACAGAGCAGAGGCAGGGCAGAGATTCAGGACTTCCCAGGAGCCTCCTCCAGACGTGCAGAGAGTTTGGAGAGGAGAGGAGTCAAAACCAGCAGCCCCGATAGGAGGCCATTATACAAGGACTGTGAGGAAGTCGGCAGCTTGTCATCTCGAATACAGGCATACTGTGCCGCAAGCGGAGGTGAGAAGCCTACACCCTTGTTAGGAGAAAGAATAACAGGGACTTCGTCATTGAGGTTGAACAAAGTAGTGCATACTCTGGACAGGACAGGAGGGGAAAGGTCTTTGCCACTACGACTCAGATCTCAAGACACCCTGAGGTCACCTGTGGAGGGAAGTAATCTGTGCAGGCAGTCAAGTCTGGACAACTCAGCCTTTGGTGAAACATCAAAACCTAATGAAGTGACTGGAAATCAAACCATCTGGGATCGAATAGAGAGGCTCTATGGAATGAGTGGATCAGATGATTCAAAAACAAAGCGCCATTCTGCTCCTGTGGGTGACTGGCTTGACAACTTGCCTTCAGATTTCAATTCGACCCCAGGCCAAAGAAAGCTGAGTTCAGATATAGACTGCCCATCCTACACCCCTCATGGGCCAAGATTGCAGATGCCTCATAGCCTGGAGAAAGGAGGAACCTTCCCCAGGAGATTTAGTCAAGGTGACCGCAAGCTATCGGAAGATCGTACATATTTCTCACAAAGTATCTCCAGGAAAGACACTTCACCTACTCAGAGCATTCCAGTGACATCATTAGCCTTACAATATCGGGAAAGATCTGTTGAGAGGATAGCACATCATCCGGAGGTGAGCCTCTACACCAAGTCTTTAGACAGATCCAGAATCAGGCTCTCCGCCACAGCCCAGTTCAAGCATTGGAGAGAAACAGAGACACCATCCAAAGAGTCAAGCACCGATACTGTCTCCTTACATCTAAAAAGTGCTGGTGTTGTTAAAGAAAGGAGTTTAAAAGAAGAAGAGTTAAGAACTGCTATGGATAAAGACAGCACAAGACGGAAAGCAAAAGAGAGCGTGACTACCAACAGAGGAGATGAGGGTGGATGCAAATTTGGGAAGTCTGATGGCCTAGATAAACAGAGCAGGGCAAAAGATTCTGAGGGGACATTGGCTATGGTTAGCAAACTACCTGAAGCAAACGTTGGCAAGATTCCAACAAAGCTATATTCCTCAGATAAAGGTTTTGCATCTTCATCTTCAAAAACACAGACCAACCCAGCTAAAGAGTCTAGCAATGGTACAGAAGATGAGGATGTGTTTGACACCCGTTTCAATGCAGTGAAGGACCCAAGCAGAAAGCAAGAGAGTGAGAAGGCCAAATGCAATAACCCTTCAATAGACTCAGTGCGGAACACTATCCATAAGTTTGAGGCTCTGGCACAGCAAAGTCAAACCACTTCCCAGTTCCAGAAGTCTAGAAGGTTCTTGTCCATGCCAGAGGATCCAACAGACAGGGGAGGACTGAAGAAAAGTAAATCTGATCATGCCTTGGCACAAAGAACCCAAGAGGGGAGAAACACACAGAACAAAGCTTGGATTGCGAGATCAATCTCTGTTGATGAAGCAGGACTGAAGCAAGATAACTATGACAAGTCTGAGATGGGCTTGAAAATTGGAACCACAAAACCATCCTCAAAGGTAACAGACTTGAAATCACTTGTGGATCCTCAAAAGGATATTTATAAAAGGAGAAAAGACATGGATGAGCCAGATTCTTCAACTAGATCCTTTGCTATCAAAAACACAATTACAGTCCGGGGCACTGTTCAAAGTAACATCAAACCAAAGCACACTCTCTTTCCATATCACCAAAACAATAGCAATAACAACTCCAATGGGAGGGCCACATTTGTACAAGATGACTCAGGCCTCAGGAATATCTCAAAAGTTTCAGATGCTTCAGACGACTGTGATAAGATGCCTACCAATTCTCCCGACAGGCTTCCCTTGTTGCCTGGCTTTAATGGCCAGCTGTCAGCCTCATCCAAGCCACATGTCTCCTCTGTTAACAATATCCATCATCAACCTGATACCAATTTGAAGCTGCCTACCTCCACAAACAGCATCCACTCCACCCAAGACCCGTTGCTCAATCACAATCTTAAAAGGCTCACTGATTGCCCTCCACTTGATAGACTTTCTCTGCTGGACAAGGTGGGGGACTCTGGGTCTTTCAGTGCATCAGTAGCCCGGTGGAGCTCAGACGAGGAAGATGATGAGGACGATGACGGGACACAGAAAGATGAGAACTCAGACTATGACTCGGACTCGGGAGAATCGTCTGTGACCATCACCAGTAACATGAGCCGGAGAAGTTTCTCTGTCAGGTGAGTGACAAGACAATACAATACCAAAAACATCATGAGATGGGAATTTATAGGATTTTATCAACATCAGTGCCATCAGTCCAATTCTCTTATAAATTCCATACTGTTTAGAAGGTATTCTACACAGATTTTCAGTATCAGCACATAGGCCAATAATATAGCCTATACCAATGTGACCATAGCAGCTTATACGGATGAAGGAAACAATGTACAACTGTCTTAGCCAGTTCAATTATGTATTCAGAAAGACCCATTGACCATGGTCTAAAAAACATGCTGGAATTTATACGTAGAATTGGTAATGTCAGTGGGGTCCGATTCCAGTGAAATGAAGTATTCGATTGTCGGTTCTACTCGATTCCTGGCTCTCGATTCTCACTCTAGTTATCACTATGTACGTATATCCACATTTATATTGTATGATACACACTAACACAATAGCACAATACTACCAATGTTAATTCTTCAGATATTTGTATATCATTGGTCAATGCCACACTGTGCATTTCATGTAGGTCAAATATTCCAGTTAAGCATCTTCTTACCTTTATCTTTAATAACTTCAGACAGAGTCTGACGTGTCTTTGTACTTCTGTTTTCTCTCTCTCATTTTCTCTTAGTCAAATTATGTATCTCATCATCTTGTTAGTTGTCAATCATCTCTTTCGCACCCATTAACACCCATCCCTCCCCTCTATCCCTTTAGTTTGGCAGAGCTGTGTAACTTTGGAGGAGTAGACTACTCCCCCATAGATGACAGTGAGGAGGATGTTGATGACTGGCCCGCCGGCCGCTCGGCCTCTCTGAGCTCGGACATCTCCGTACTGTCCTGTGTCACTCTCCTGGACTCTGAAGAGCTGGACAGCCTACTGCAGGACGTCCAAAACCTGGGGGATGACAATTTACAAGTGAGGCCCTAAAGCGTGTGATGACATAATTTTTACCCAGCTTTACTGAGACAAGAGTTCAGTTAGTGTTTACTGGTAAACACTTTAATTTCATACCTCACATACTGGATACTGTGAGCCTGCTGAATAGGCTACTTTTTGGCTTTCAATTTGCAGTGCATCCTCTCTGAAATGCCATCATTTTGTTCCCAGAAGACTAGCAAACATTTTTTTCATGACAAACAGCTTGCAGCTAAAAATTTTCCTGTGTGTGTGTGTTTCATTGTAGAACTACAATGATGTCCAAGTGGTGGTCCTGCACAAAGAAATTGGCACTGGTCTGGGGTTTACTGTGGCAGGAGGAATAGACCAAAACAAACCAGTTACAGTAGGTGCTTTATCTCCTGTTTACATTATGCTGAATAGCACAGGTATAGAATGCTTTAAATGTCCTTGACTCTCTATCTATCTCTTTTTCTGTCAGGTGCACAAGGTCTTCTTACATGGTGTGGCAGGTCAGGAGGGCTCCATTCAGGAGGGTGACTTGGTGCTGTCAATAAATGGCACCCCACTGCAGAACTCCGGCCACTGGGAGGCGCTGCGTACACTGCGGAAAGCCAGAGGGCGTGGCATGGCTGTAGTGGTGCTGCAGAAAGGCACAACTGGTGATTCCCAAGAGAAACTGAGTGACCCTGTGAGAGGACCTCCGAGCACAGACACGGGAGAAATGGGTGAGGGTGGATGGAGGGTGAGGTTTGGTTGGCCTAAGGGGGGGACTGATACAGCAGCAGCAAAAAAACAACAACAACCAAGAAATGAAGGGAAGATGGCAGTCTCAAAAAATGACCAATTATTCTAATTTCTTTGTTGTTTATTCAGGTCATCTTCCTTATAGATCCACATCACAGCATCAGCCTCTGGGTTAAATTATATAAATAGCTTGAACCCAGGTTGGTTAAGCCTGCTGGCATATTTCACTTTGCTCTGCAAGTCCATTTAACATTGAGCCCATTGCAGCCTATTTCCACATCCCTGTAAACCCAGAGTCTAGTCCCAACTGCTTCTCTTGAATAGGCCTGGCTTTATATGATCAGTGCTTGCAGAGAGAGCAGTGCATTCAGTACAACTCCAAATGGTCCTCATTTACCCATATCTTACCAATTTCTTAAATTTGGTCTTGAGGTCCCACTTATAACCTTGTGAATAGAAATCTTCTTGAAAACTGTGTTCCTTCCTACACAGTGCACAGTGGTAGTCTGGATTTGCTCCCATCAGCGAACAGGGGGAGGCGTTGTGAACACTGAGCTAAAATGCTATTGGTCAAAGCAGGCTATCAGTAAAGGGCTGATCCAATCTTTTTAAACTTCAACATCTCCAGCAAGTAGTCGTTTCTCACTAAAGAATGTCCAGACCCTTTGTACGAAATAAAGTGTAAATATGAGGGACTGGTTTTATTACCAGGCTGGCATAAGTGGGTTTTAAGAACAAATTTCTTCATAAGAATGGTTGGTAAAATAAGGCCAAATAGCGTCAGTGCAAACTATATGAACATGTGTGTTTTTTGTCTAATTAGGTAGGCAACATCATTTAAAACTGGTTTACAATTTCACATTTGTTACACCCCTGAATATGGGAAGTGAATGTGTTGACTCACTCCAGTTATTGAGACAGTGTACTGTGTTTAGGTTTTTACACTAGATGTATTTTCATAATTTGTGTGTGTGTTTGTGTGTGTGTGTGTGTGTGTGTGTGTGTGTGTGTGTGTGTGATTAGGTCGGCAGCTGCGTGTGACACTGAGGAAGCGAAGCTCTGATCTTGGCTTCAGTCTAGAAGGAGGGGTGGGGTCCAGCATGGGGGACAGACCACTCACTGTCCAAAAGCTCTTCCATGGTGAGGAGAGGATGAACACACACACCAACACACACGCATAGTATATTGCCCAACAGTCTGAGCACATGTTATCTGAGCGTATGTGTTAAAGAGCCATTTATAAATAATAATAGTGTCATTAAAAACACACAAAAATGAGTGCATTCACCAAATTAAGTTAATGGATTACCAGAACAAGTCAGTCAACCCATAGCAATGTTTGAGGCTGCTGAGGGCTGTCGATAGGAATAAGAACAAAACATTTTAGTACAACATAGATCAAATAGCAAAACAGCAGCCAAGTCTAACTGATGAGGGCAAGTAAACTTTGTCTCAGTTTCTTGTGCCACATTCAGTTGGATTTAGCTGACAATTCTCAATTTCAGGCTGTGTGGCCAATTTTTCTTGTTCTTATTTCTTCCCGAAACTACTTTGATAACAACAGGGCTATGGTTTGATTGACTCTGGATGATGATGATGAACAATGTGAATGTGAGGGTATGAATCACCATCTTGTGTGTTGCTCTATCTGTCAGGCGACCCTGTAGGAGACGTCTGTGCTGGAGATGAACTGTTGGAGATTGAAGGCCATAGTATGACTGGGCTCAGGCGTTTGGAGGCATGGCAGCTGATCAAGAAGCTTCCCCCAGGCCCCGTGGAGGTGCTGCTGCGCCGACCTCACAAACCGCACTGACAGCCTCAGTGCCAACATACGTTCTGTTGCCATTCATTGACAGTCTCAGTGCCAACAGACATCCTGTTGTCATTCACAAACAGTCTCACTGCCAACATATGTCCTGTTGTAGTTCCTTGATAATCTCACTGCCAACAATGTCATGTTGGCACTTAATGACAATATCCTGTCCTGTTGTCATTCCCTATGCTGCCACAGCAACTACTTAAAGAGTATTCTAAGCACTGGAGGACCTCAAAGTGTCTAGTAAGCAGACAAAAGAGAGGCATGTTTTGTGTCATGGCATTCCTTGTTTTACCAAAATGCAGAATTTTTATATGCATTGCGTCCATTATTGTAAAGCATGTAACTGAAGCTATGAAGTTATAATGAATTGTCTAGTGTCTCTTAAAATATCAATAGCTTTCTATTTTGTAAAAAAAAAAAAAAGAAAAAAATCTGTGCTTCAGGTTCTGTGTGAGCGATTATTGTAAAATTAGTTGTCGTCCATGACATCCTTCTCCCTGCCTTGGGACCACTAGGGCACTAAGAAGCATAGAAGCTAAAAAGGGAAAAAAATGCTTGTTTTTCAACTCTTCTTTAAGAATGCCTATATACACATCCATGGGATAGAAAAAAACACTGTTCTTCCACAAGCTCCTTTTTAAACATAAGAATGTGCAACATCTGCAAACATTTTTCATATCCCACTTAAGGTCAGCCTATGTTATGTTGACATTTCCTGCATGCTCAAAAAAAGGGCGTCACTCCCTGCATGCAGTAGTGTGCAATTTTCATTCCAACCACAGGATGGCAATGCTGCATCACACGGTTAAGAGCCGTTGACAGAGTGACAGATACTTAGGTATTTATTTGCAGAACTGCACATGTACCACATGAGCACAAAAACACAATTATGAACTTAACCCAGTGTGATGAGAGCTGTGTTTCTGCAAATCATTCACAACAAGCTTGTGACAGTGAGAACAGTTTGACTCAAAGATCATCACCCCCCACTACTCTTTCACATTGGCAAAGTTATGAAGCAATTTATGTTATTAAACAAGATGGATGATGTCTATTTACATCAAATAATAATGTATCCCGTCAAAGGCAACATCATCTGCCAGTTTCAGCAACTTTCTAAATCGTTTTGATGGTACATCAAGTCTTAACAGGATGAACAACGCCTCTGTCACACGCATTGCAGCCCTCTATCGGTCAAAACAGCACTATGTAACATTTTTGGTAACTTACCCTGGGAAAAGCGAGTAGCCGATGGCATGCGCCTCCACGGCTAGAGAGCCGGACACGGATGGCACTATTTGAATAGAAATTTTTAATCGGTAGAATCAGTCTGTGAACGAGGAGAAGTAAATAAGCGATAGTCAGCCCTCAAAACACCTTATTTATTCAACAGCTGTGCAAAACGAAGCCATTTCCAGTGCGGGTATGCTAATGATATCAATACAGTTGTCATTCCTAGTTGACGTGTCTGTGGCAAATATTATTATACATCAAAATAAATGTCTAATCATGAGGTCACTGGCTATGAATGGCTGACAGAGAAAACTGGGATGCTGTGTACCTTGGCCTCCAGCTCATTTAAGATAGATCAAATGCAAAGGGACATCTGTCCTGTGGTTACACCAATCAAAATTTCAAGTTATTTTCCGAGCTCTTGGTCCTCATCCTCCAAACTAGGGTATTGTAAACAAATGTTCTTTTTAAAATGTATAAGATTTGGATTTGGATCTCAGAAGTTTGTCTTTTTACATTCTGCACAGTATCCCTTCTCTGTTGAAACAGTTGTCTATACGTTCTGATAAACAGTGATTCACCCCAAAGGATAACCCTCCCTTTACAGTGTGCCACTTAGCCTACTAGTATTTAGTAGATACATGATAGCTGTATGTTCGACTTACCACTGGTGTAGGTAAATACAAAGAAACTACTAGTGAAATACTACAGATCACCTCAACATGCAATCCAGTTCCTGGCACAGACCGCGGTTATCTCTTGCCTTGAGTATAGCAGTGCCCCCCTCAGTCCTTCTAGCCTGTGCGGTGAGACCGCTACAGACTACCAGAGCGCAGTGGTGCGACTGGTTTTAGATCAGCCTAAAAGAGCACATGTAATTTCTCCGTTATTTGAGCTCCACTGGCTACCCTTAGCTTCCTGCATCATTTACGCTGAAATTTTTACTTTTTTTTATGCAGATCCAAAGACACTTGCATTTGTCAACTGTCAATTACATAAGGGCTAGTTTCTTTGGGTTTCTGCTTTGGGTTAAGTACCTTGCTCTAGGGCACAACGGTGGCAGCTGGGATTCTAACCCCCAATTTTCAGACTACAAGCATGCTAGCCAGGTTTCTTAACTGCTAGTACAGCCAACAACTCATAGAAAACGATCAAGACTACTTTCGTCTGTGTTTGCCCACTGGGGTAATGACCTTCAAACTATCTGGAATGCACTTACAAGCCCCCCCCCCTCCTCCATTCCAATTTCCTGTTAGCTAGTGGTACTCTTAATAAAATTTTGATTGTGTTGTAGCTTGAATGTTACTCCTCTTTTTGTAAGTCACTTCGCCAGCTGCCAAATAGATAAATGTAATTCTAAACTATAATTAGAATAATTTATAGACCATTATTGGGTAATTAATATGTAGATAAATACAAAGAAACTGCAGTGCAAACACCAACCAACCATTTCATCAGTTCATCATCGAACGACTTTGGTCAGTTACAATATTATTAGTGTGGGGCTGAAGGTGACCTGCATCAAATGACTCATAGATGTATTATCATAGATGCACTATCATCGTTAACCCTACCCTTTACAGTATGCCATTTACTTAGTGTTTGCTTAATAAATATATGGTGTACATTTGTTGGCTGCTTTCCACAGGTAACATGTAATATAGAAACTATATGAGTGTGTGGCCAGAAGAACAAAGGACTTTGGCCTAACTGAATGCAAGCCATAATCAAATAAAACAAACTAGATAACCAGATATCCCAAAACAAGAATAAACCAAGAATGCAGAGAAATAAAACAAACCCAAGAGAAAGAAAGAGAGAGAGAGAAGGCAACGTAGAGGTAGAGTAAAGAGAGTAGAGTCAAAAAAGATAAGAGTGCGTGTGTTTGAGTGAGTCCTCCACAAAGTAGGAGTTGTGTCATCGAGCAATAGCTCAAGAACTCTACAAACTTTAAAAACGATGTCAAAATATCTAGACATCCGTTGAATCCAAAGCTATATTGCAAGCACAGATAGTCTAAAATAATATATTCTAGGCTTGCAGTTTGAAATGTTGAGAGAGCAGTATTTGTTTGCTCTGTCTTCACTGAGTCTGCAGCTGCTTTTCTGTATGTACCTTGTGTTTGGAATGCAGTTGTTTGAACTTTGCTTTTTTGTGCCTCAAGGACTTTGTAACTAAGATTTCCCTTTGGATTTGTCTGCGTTTCTTCTGATATCTCTGTGTCTACCTTGTTTTTTGACCATGGCTTTTGGAAGATGATATTTTTAAGGTAGTCTAGCCAAGAGGATCTCAAACTTTCTTGGGTTGGGGACCCTTCATGGAGCAGAAATTTTTTGACCCCTCATAATCACAACAAAAATGTAAGATTCTATCCATGTGTTCTTTCAGATGCTTTTAACTTCTACTCTTATTCTAAAAGCATATTTTGCTAATACCACAACAGTTTTAAACAGGCATGCTATTGCATTTGGCAAAACTAGTACAGAAATACAGTATTTTGAACATGAAAACTGCATTAAGCTATGATCACATTATATTGCTGTGATGCCTGCACAGAAGCAGACTCAACTTGGCCTCATAAGTTAGCAGCCCTTCTTCACACTCTGGAAAGCAGATCAAGACTCTGATGCTGTTTCCATGCACATAAGTATGCCCGGGTGTAAATAGCATTATTTGCTACAGACATCCAGGTGCTTGTCTCTGCTATCCTATGATATACCTTTGTAAACAGTATTAGCATAGCATACCATTATATGCCCACCAGGTACAAACAGCATTTATGGCTATAGTCACTCAGGTGCAAATAACATATGCCTAATTTTTTAAAGTCTTTACTTCAGTACATTTTAAAGAAATATTGTACTTCTGACTCCACTACTTTTTTTAAAAAGTGTGCATGAAGTGCTTGTTACAGTGACACGTTGACTTTGAGGTGATTTCGCAGTATTGTGCATACTGTTGTGTTGTCTTAGTTATTTCAATTACTTGGCAGATTTAACGATGGCAATGGCAATGCTGAGAATTCTTTGTGATGTTCACCATATGTCAGTACATCAATATCCCACATAACAGTAGACAAATAATGACCAGTCAGTCTGTGACCCCTGGAGCATTGGTAATAATATTTTGTACTTTGAATGCTTTGAAAAGTAAAGAAATTGAGAACTTTGTCCACCTCTTATTACAGAGCTATTATTACATTAAAATGCTAAGGAAAACTTCTCCGACCAGGACCATGCAGTTGTGAGTGATTGAGCCTGGCAATACATCAAGAGAGCATTGCATCTTCCCATGAAAATAGCCATGTCACTCTTGGAAGTACTTGATGCAGATATCACCCGTCAATTTAGTGGAATTATGGTTATTAAAGATATGATATTAATGTTTAACCAAACACGAATGCATTTGTAAGAAGTGTGTTCCACTGCATGTCTTACATCCAATATCTATGCATGTGACAATAAAATACCATTGAGTCCTTGTATTGTTGTTGAACATGACAATTTACTGAGTAAGATGACTGTCTTACTGTAACTTTGTACTGTGTCTTACTGTAAAACACATGTTAGAATCCTTGGGTATATGTTATCTTTGTATGTCAGTATTTTTTATTAACTTTTATGATAATACACCTTTGCACATCAGGTAAAGTTGATTACCTACTATATCACACGTAATCTGGTAGTGCACCTTTTTACAGCAGGTCACCAAAATTGATCAATGAACTAAAAAGCCTTTATTCATGTTGATCAGTTTAGATTGACCTTTATGATAGTGCACTTGTGAGTAAATTACAGCAGGTCAGGTACAAACCCATGCTAATTATCAGGTGTTAGCGTTTTGTTATTGGCCAAAGTCGAGTGATGAACGGATAAAATGGTGCATGTTAACCCCAAGCGAATGTGATCCTGATAGTGACTGCAGGAGAGCACTGTTGGTTACTCTGTTGGTTACCAAAGCAGGCGGAATGAGGCACCTGAGAAAAGCACTAACAGTGAAGAATGAACTGGTCAGGCAGTGTATGGGGGAATTCATTGGCACCTTTGTTTTATTGGTGAGTGATTGATTTTGATTTCCTTTCTTTTCACACACAGCCAGTTTTAACTATCAGCAACAATGCAGTACAACAGCCTCACTTACGTGTAATAACATATATATGGTGTAGAGATTAACTATGTATTGTGTTTACAGCAATTTGATGATCAGGTCATAGTTTTATAAACCACATGCATACACAAATGGACCACAAAAAATTAATTATTATATCTCATTGAGACATGACAGGCCATGTGTCAGATGTACTATAAACACACACAGACAAACAAATCATAAGCACAGATGCAGATGACCAGTTTTACAACCAAACTAAGGCTAAATATGGGGAGAAGTAAAACTCAATCAAATGTTTTCCAAAATGTTTCCAGAGAAATAGAGATTTTGAGCATTGCCTTTGAGAGACATGTCTGAGGTCTGTTTTGTTTAATAACTCTTAGAGCCTCAATGCCTCACTGGCTATTTGTTTACAATTGATCTCTATTACTATTACAGTTTACTGCAGTTTTTCATTACTATATCAATGATTTTTGGTTCGCTTATTTTTACACTCATTTGGCATTGGCACTCAATTGTAAAGTGGTTGCTTGATTTTTTTTCACTCTGAACTATGATTGGCATATAGCCTACTTAGGCTATCATTGTTTACACATTCAATTAAAACCTCAAATTAAATTATATTCTTTTATTGTACAATAGTAACTTTGATTCCAAATGCTGTTGAAATGGCCAAATGTTATGTAGACCTTCATGAGTATTGTGTAACACTGTAATCATTGTGTAACACTGTAATCATTGCTGTAATCACTGACTTTATGAGTTTATGACTCTCTTGGTGGCAATATTTTCCATGATGGACATAATCTATGTTGTTTAGGATTATTAAGTCTGTGCAGGCTTATTGAGCTTCTTATCTAAATAATATCCACAATTAAAGTTTTTGAAGATTGTTTGACTACAGAACTGCATTGTCAGTAACTTTACAGTAACTCTTGTGTTTTTTAAAGTCTATTATGGACATATGAATATTATTTTGAAAATCCTATGCTTGACCAGTACACTGACCATGTAACATTTTCCCCTGCCACAGCTGTTTGGCTGTGCAGCAGCTGCACAGGTGAAGACCAGTCGTGAAACCAAAGGTCAATTCCTGTCTGTCAACTTGTCCTTCTCTGTGGGGGTAATGACTGCAATGTACCTCTCCAAAGGGATCTCAGGTAGGGCACTGAAAACCATCTGCTAGCCTACATGGCATAGCATGCACCGCAGATGGCTCCAAAGCACAAAACAGTCTGGTTCAGGGGTTTAGCCCCATGATAGTTCCCTTGACGCTAAACTCTAGAGTGTCTTTAACTACAAGACTTGTAGTAGACAGGTAGTAGACAGGTAGTACACCTGGTAGGGCTGGTTTCATTGTTTTGACCCTAGATGAACAGTCTTGAGAGATGCTGAAAGGTCTAACAAAATATTATTTTTCAATGCATCCAACTTGTGAACTGTAGCCCCTGATTCTAGTAATCTTCCTTTACAAATGTGCCATCATATTCAACTGGTTGTATGGCTCAGGCTTTTCCATCATAAACCCAGTTTTTATAACATTTATAATGTCTTTTGTGTGTTGTTTCATAAGCATTTATGCTAACATTTTATTTGTTGTCTGGTGTGTGTGTGTGTGTTTGATAGGCGCTCATCTGAACCCTGCGGTGTCTCTGAGCTTCTGTGTACTGGGCCAGTTCTCCTGGAGAAAGTTGCTTCCATACTCACTGGCCCAGCTGCTGGGGGCCTACTTGGCTTCAGGGCTTGTATACTGGGTCTATTATGGTAGGCTTCCCAACCCCTTTGCCCAGATTCATTCACTCCACTAGTGTCAGACTTGATTGATAACTTTGATAACAAAAAAAAATCACTAACCAAACTGGCTTTTGCCCCAGTACGATGCAAGGGGTCTTAAAGGGTTTGGTTTTTTACACTTAAATACTTTTAAAGTTTCTAAAAAGCCTAGTGAAAACTGGTACAACTTCACTGGCCTGCACAGATCCCAAGCCAAGCCTTCTCATAAAACATAAGTGCCTAATTTCACAAGGGCATTTTAGATAAACAATTACAGCAAAAATCCTGCAGACACACTTGAAACACTTGTGGACGGCCTTTTCTGAAAGAGTGAAAGTAGTTATAGCTACTGTTCTGTAGCAATTTAGAATAGGATTTCATAGAGGTTCCTATAGGTGCAATGGTTAGGTGTTGTACTTCTACCCATGTAGTGTAAATACAGTATATCAGAAAGTGCACAATAAGATTTCTGTTCTCCCTGCTTCAAAATAATCTTGTCTGACTTCTCTCTGTTAATGTTTCTCTTTCCCTTCTGCATCAGATGCCATAATGGATTTCAGTGGGGGTGTGCTGTTGGTGACTGGGCCCAATGAGACAGCCTCTATATTTGCCACTTACCCCAGTGACTTTATTTCCCTGCCGAGAAGCTTCCTGGATCAGGTATATACTAGGGCATGCCCAGGAAACAAGCGAATGCTGATCTGTTTAGTCAGCAAGCTCATCAGAGTAACAGACCTTGTTCAACGTTTCCTTTCACTTGGTCTCCCTCTGAAATTGACTACAATATAATTACAGCAAAGAGGAGATGCTGGTACTTTGTTCCCTCTGGCTCACATGAAGTGTCATAATGATGAAGACATGGGGCTTTTTCTCTTATCTTGTCCTGCTTTTTGCTCTCTTTCTCTATCTCTCTCTCTGTAGGTGGTTGGGACAGGAATGCTCATGTTGAGTATTCTATCCCTGGGTGAGGAGAGGAACACTCCAGCCCCACCAGGTCTCATCCCACCCATTGTAGCAGCCATTGTCCTCGGGATTAGCATGGGGATGTCCCACAACTGTGGAGCGGCCATCAACCCTGCCCGTGACCTTGGCCCCCGTCTCTTTACTCTGACTGCAGGCTGGGGTACCGAAGTGTTCAGGTCAGCCCATGAGCCTGCCAGACAAATATTATTCCTTACTCATCTGGCCCGTTGAGATATATGTCATAATATCTGTTGTCAGGCTCCCCAGAGCTTAAAAAAAGATTGTGTTTGTGTTTGTCACATATGCCATCGGTATAAATGCTGCAGTGTGAATAAATTTTGCAAATGACCATTTGGACACATGAGGATGAAACACACTTTGTTCTGAAGGAACACTGAGTTCCTCACTGGTGTCAGTGGCTTCAAACTGCAGATACTTGATCTGCTCTCACCGTATCAAAGCCGTTTTGGTCCATTGCGACCCTAGCTGTTGTGATGGGATGTTTTTTATTAGCATTATGAAATAACTAGATTTATATTTTGATATTTTAATCTTTGGGGCTGTGACACACACATACATCCCTCTCAAATATTAAAACAGTCTGATTTCATTCTACTTTCCCCACAGCTGCTACAACTATTGGTTCTGGGTTCCTCTAGTGGCCCCCATGATTGGTGGGGTGCTCGGGACGGTCATGTACCTCTTCTTCATCGAGTGGCACCTGCCTGAGACAGAGGTCAGCGAGGCCACAGATGAGCCTGCAATGATGGACCTCAGGCCCTGGAAGGTTTCACAACCTGAAGACTACAAGGGCAAATCTGAATTGACTGAAATCAAACAAGCAAAGCTGTAGACCAATGCTCGCAGAGACAATGCCTGGTCTTGCCAAATGCTCACCCCTTTCTATATGCTTTTTTATGGCAAAAGTTAATTTATTGTTTGTATATTTTTGTGTAATTAATACAAGACAAATGTGTGTAAATGTCCATGACATGGATCACTGCTCAATCATGATTTCTGACTAACAACAGAATTGCATCACTTATCAGTATACTGCTTTGAACTAAGTACCTGTGTATAACAGTACAACCTATACTATCCTCATATCGACATTCAAGACACATAAATTTCTTTTAAGTTAAGATTTACACTTTTCATTCATTCACACCATTCAGTGCATGTTTCTGTATCTGTATACACACACAGGTACCGTACATTTCACTGTCTTGGTATCACAAAGGGCGTTTGTGTGTATCTGTGTGTGTGTGGTTATAATCTCAAAGAGAAGACAAATCTCTTGTAGAGGATAAATGTAGCATTCTTTGGAAGTTGGTGTTGTCAGTGTCAGTGAGAAAGGAAGGATTATAGTATTTGAACTTGAACTCGTGTTGAACTCATAGCTTGTTCATAAAATGGAGAAGTCACAAGGATCAATATGAAACCTGCATCAATATGAAACCTGTATTGAGAGAATACCTGGCTGAGTTTCTTGGAGTCTTGGAGTCATGATTGTGAGTATGGACTACAAACAGATGCCAATGCAGACATGTGGGCACATTTCTAGACAAGTGTACTGTAGGCTACCTCAGCAGAAACATGAACATGCTAAAGATTTATCTACATATATTAACATGCACAAATATTAAAATGCTTGACAAATTGCATTTCCTTTGTGAATAGTGTGGTTTCAAGTGTTCTTTATGTCTGTGTTGTCTAGTAAAAAGAAACACGAGGGACAGTGCAACCTGATTTTGACAATGCGTTTTTGTTTCATATCATTTAGATACCAGGAACAAGAAGTTTTTTTTTTATTTTGTGAGTGAAAACTAATCAGTGTCACTGAGTACTGTGTTCTAATCCTTGTAAACCTGCAGCTTCTGGGTGTGGGGTCAATGGCTCAGGTGGTGAGCAGTGAGGGCAGTAAAGGGAATTATTTCTCCACCACAGTTGCCCATGCCCTAGCTACTACATTTGCCATGTATGTCTCCAAAGGGGTTTCAGATACAGTTACTGTCTGACTAGTTGTAGTGGTAGACCTGGAGGTTCAGTTTAAAATAATTCAATTCAATTTAAAACATGGAGGTGTGTTTGGATATTATAGATACACTCCTTTTTGACTGGTGACCTCAGATATTTCAGATTATTTTTACAGATTTATTCAAAATTTAAAATATACTGTATATTTTATTCTGTGTGTGTGTGTTACTGTCTGTGTGTATGTGCTCCAGTTTAGGCGCTCAGTTGAACCCAGCTCTGTCTTTGGGTTTGTGGTGCTAAGGAGGTTTCAGTGGCAAAAGCTACCTCTATGCACTCTTCCAGACATTAGGCTCTTTTATTGGAGCTGCTACTGTCTATGCTCTTTATTTTGGTAAGAGAGAGGATGGAAGAAGATGGCAACAATGATGATGATGATGATAGAGGTGATGGTGACAGTAATTATGAAGAGATGATTCTGAGAATGACGAGTGACTATAGACTCACTTTTCTTCTCATATGCCATTATGAACTTCAGTCAGGGAAACCTCACAGTCACAGGGCCGAATTCTACCGCACGCATCTTCTCCACCTCAGACTACTTCAGCATCTTGAATGGCTTTGTGGAACAAAAACACGGCTTACAGCAATGGTTTCAAGTCACTTCACTTCTCCCTGATCTCAATAGGACTACTACCACAACCTTTAATACTGAATTAATACTTAATTAAGGATACTTAATCCTTAATTTCCTTTAGGATAAATAAAGTATATCTATCTATCTACATTACAATTTAAATTTTCTTATCTCCACCAGTCTTCAGCATCTTTTCCTCCATCCCCACCCTCTTGTGTTCATGCATCAGGTGATAGGCACAGCTGTGCTGTTGGTGTGTGTGCTAGTTCTGGGGGACTAGAGTAATAACGGGGCTTCTGCGGAGATGGAGCCTCTGATGACAGGGCTAGTCACCTGCTTAATCCAGCTCGAGACCTGGGCCCAGGGCTCTTCACTTGGCTGGCTGGGGAAATGAGGTGTTTAGGTAAGAGACATAAAACAGGCACACAAAGACACAAAGTGATGTTTCACTTTTAGTTGGTAAATGTTCAGTCAATTTGTTTTTCAACATTACTGTGACCATACATTTTGTTTGGAACATTTACAATATTACTGTTTTTGTTTTTGCTCTTTGTAGGAGAGTTGGCTAGGTGTGTGCCAACTATTAATGTGTATACGTGACAGGCCCATCTGTCCCAGTATATAGCTTCTTCAGTCTGGCATGATGAAGCATTTTGCTGGAATTACCAGAGGAGGGAGCAAGAGAACACCATAATAGAGAGCACATGGCCATTCTAGATTACACACTCCAACCATCACCTGATTTCGCAATTGGCTCTAGTTTCTGAACAAATATATTGGCTTAATACATTACATAAATGATCAAAAAATATGAGCATAATAGACCTACACTGCAAGATGGGCCTAGAAGATAGGCCTTTGCATAGTTTTATGTAAAAGTATCACTTACGTGATAGAAAGTGTTACTTTGGAGAATAAATAACGTACGTAGCCTACCTAAAGTCATATTTCATAAAAAGCAGCAACGAGGGGCGCTGGTGTCCAAAGGAGCACCGCCCCTCATCACTGTCTCGCTTACTCCGTTCTAAACGTCCGTTACCTTGTGCGGTCTATGAGCTCACCCACCCGCCAAGAATGTAATTTTAACGGAGAAATCTTTGCGCATTTACCTACGTTGCCTTACCCCGGAAGGATGCTTTATGTAAAAAAAAGGGGAATGAAAAGCAAGACAAACTGGGGTCGACACAAATGTACACATCAGCGCTGACCTTCGAAGCTGAGAAGGTAAATTGGTTTGGCGTTAATTGTGTTTTTATACGATAGCAAATGGTAGCTACGGTACGTTGTCCCAACACCACAGGGGTCAGTCAGCCTTGGCAGTCTTTCAAAGGAAGGACTGTGAGATAACTGTCACTGGAAACGTGACTCTCATTACTCTTTCTGCTCTTGTGATATTGTGTAACAATGATTTTCAGCATGATTTCACCACTCTGTTGTGGGTTGTTAAAGATCATCCTACTTGTCATGACCAGAACAATGGTCGCTAACGTTATCGCTATGTTCGTTAACAACGTTTGACAAAAGTAGCTACTTGAGTGATTTACGTGTCACCAATCGTTTGTGTGCTGTGTATGATACATGTAAAAGTGGAGCAGTTCAAATATGGACTGTCCAAAAGTGTTTGTAACGTAAACTATCATATCAAAATATTTCTGTCACCTGACTGATGTTATAAAACTTTGTTAGTTAGCTCAATAAGATGGTGTCATGGAGCTACTGTTAGCTAATCTCAGTGATAAGTAAATCAAGACAATTAGCTCAAGCAGATAAACTTCATGGCTAAGTTTGAGAAACACCTTAACTCGGTCAAATAGGAGTCCACCCCTCCTTGTAACAGTTGCTTGATCATAAATTCAGTGTCTTGACTGTATGAGTCGTTTAGTTTCCAAAGCTTGGGTTCAGTTGATGTTATATCACAGGCCTTCTGATCAGAGCGTGTAAAATGGAAGACGTTTTGTGCATTTTAGTAGCCTGGATGTTTGTAACCCCACCCGTCCGTTCGCAAACAGTTTAATAAGGTATTCAGAATGGGCACATGTCTGGTACGAATAGCTTTACTATATAATATTTTTGAGTTTTATAGAGGGCTTAGTTCCTCCTCACAAATTCCTCCCTGAACCAAAGGAACGTATCCTGAGCTGCTGCCAAGAAAGGTGCTTTGCGCAAAACTAGCTAATAGGCTTCTAAATCCACCTTCGTGCCCAGGGAATACAGATCCTTTTGTAAATTTATCGTGGCCTAAGGATAGAGGAAGGCAGTGAAGGTGTGCTAGTGCATTTGTTGACGTCTACACACTATGCACAACCTATGTAAAAGCCTATATTATGTAAACAATTCTACTTTAACCTTCAACCCCCAAACAAAGAAAAGATTTAATGACAGTCAGATTCTCTGGTTTCATTTGATGAAGAAGGATCAGAATCACCATAGGTAGTTCAAGCAGATGTAGTGTGATGCATTTACATCTGAATTGAGTGTGCTGATATTGGGCCCCTTTGTCTGGTGATGTTAATGTGTGAATACGTGTGTGGTTCGTTCTTGCTTTAGAAGTGAAAGGCGTGGTAAGTAACTAAGCATATGTGTAAAATAGAATAGTTCTTGTCTGTCTGTGTATGACCGCTTGGTGTGAAGCGAATTAACAAATTCCACTCCCTTTTTTGTATAGCTGTATACCTTTGGAAACTGCAGACTGTGGACCAGTGTCTGTGGCTGCCTCATCACGAGTATAAGAGATGCTTGTCTGCAAAACATATGGGCAGCAGTTTGCTGTCATTCTGAACTTGTCTATGTAGCCTAGTGTCTATGTAGCCTGTAGCCTAGATATGTGCCTTTCTGGCATGCTGTGGCACATTTTGTTTGTGTCGGCAAGTGTTTTTTTTTTTTTTTTTTTTTAATTCAAGTGATTAAGGAATGCAAAATAAGACTCCCCGGTGCTCACACTGATGGAGTATGCATTCTTGTGTGCGTTCCCCTCCTGTTACATAGCACAGTGTTGTGTGTGCAAGCCTACATGTGTGTGTGTGTGATTGCCCTCTCCTCCTCACACATAGCACAGCTGTGTTGTGCTATGTGTAAGGAGGATGTGTGTGTAGTCTTACACGTGCGTGTGTGTGTGGAAGGGGATGAGGGCTGGCGTCACCTCTGAGGCAGCCAGACTGAGATCAATGTGCCAGCAGACGCCCAAGAGAGAGCTGTCAATAGAAAGATCTGCACCTCAGCAGGCGGTTAATCTGAGAATAAACAGTTTGTCTTGTTTGTTACTTTAGAGATGCTTTTTCCTGTTTTCCTATTTGTTTCCTTTCACATCCTACCTAAATACCATGTTTGTTTTTTTATTTATTTATTCCTATAGTGGGATGATTGTTGTCACTAGGCAATGTTTCAGTCAGGCAGAACGCAACCAGGGCTAGTTTTGTGACAAAAAGAAGAACATTCATGAGTAATATCAACAGCCTATCATGTACCCAAGCTGTAACACTACTGTGATTTTTACTTCCTCTTTGGTCCCAGTTCATGCCAATGTTCGGTTCCTTTGCTAACTGTGAGATAGGGGAAATGACCTGTTCGCACATCACACAAGCACAAGTCAAAGTCATTGCACTGCTGAAATTACATTAACAGTCATGCACCATAGCCCAGGCTTTGTGTTAAAATACTACTGAAATGAAATATGTTTTTGGCTACTGAAGCATAATAGCAGTACAAGTTGTTGTTGGTGTTTTTGTAGAAGGAGTTGCCTTCTTGTGTCCAAGTTAAACACACCAAACAGTCTAATGTGTGTGTGTGAGACAGAGACTGGTAAGTGTGTATAAAAAAAATAAAAAAATAATATATATATATATATTCTGTGTGTGTGTCAGTGGCCAGAGGACCTTTTAGCAGCGTTGCTCTGCTCCACAATGAGTGAGGGATTAGATAACCAAAATTTCCCTGACTGAGCTGTCTGTGTCCCCTGTCTTACCCTTGAGATCTTGTTGACGATTGTGTTTTTTGGTGTGTGTGCATTTGTGTTTCTGTGTGTGCATGTTTGTTTGTGTACGTGTGTGTGTGTGTGTAGACTCGCTGATGGGACGGAGTGGTGGAACCTTTGTGGTGTGGAGATGTTCAGAAAGAGACCCCCTCCAGGTAAGGCTTTGATTTTTGCTAATCTCATTCTCATTGCCATCAGTGCATAAAGTTCCCATTGCAGGATTAAACGTAAACAGCTTTATTCTCCACCTCCAAATGCCTTTAGTTACATGTTGCTGTGAGGTTGAGGTTGTGTTGAACCCATGTGTAGTATGTGCTTTCGGCTTGCAGACATCTTGCATTGGCTTAGAAGTCAAAGGACTTAAAGTCATTTATTCTGAACAAAACAAAACTCAACTACTGTACTGCCACTGTACTGTTAGTACAAGCTGTCAGACACAGCTTGCTTATCTCATAAACTTCTGTGTAGGACAGAAGAGAGACAAAAGAGACAAAAGACTTCTCTCTCCTCCACTCCGTTAGGGCCTGAGCTAGTAAAGAGCTCCACTTGAATTTATTGGTGGAGCCAAGATTCATACCTGATGCTGACTTGGTTCAAATCCCGCCAAGACCTGACACTTATGAGTATCCAGACTGGCTCACATAAGCCATTTACTCCCAACAGTGTTCGAGGTCACTGAGTGTTGTCAATGGGAAAAAGAACCAGAACATTTTATACAATATAGATAGAATAGCGAACTGGCAGCTAAAGTTAACTGACTATAGCATAGAAAAATTAAACTGAAAGTGAGTTTCTGTGCCCCATTCGGTTAGTGTTCGCTGCCAATTCGCTGTTTGGGCTCTGATGTAGCAAAATTTCCGGTTCTTTTTCCCATAGACAGCACTCGGTGACCCTGTACAACAGGCCTATGGATTGATTCAAACTGTATTTCTTTGTGGTTGTAACATGGTATCAGCACTGTAGTAGGCCATTGCTGGTGTGGCTTCTAATTCATAGCATCCACACTCCACAAGTGCTTCCGGATGCACAGACCTCATGTAAATTTGTTTTTGTGAACTCTTTACTGGAAAACCTGCCAGACCTTTGCACAAACAAATCGGCTAGCATTTGTTTCATCATTCTGATGTTCTAAAAGCTCAGATTAATATTTCAACAAACATTCATCAGTACATGGCCTAAATAATGTTAAATAACTGCCCTAAATTGAACCAACAGTTTGTTGTATAAAAGGCTGTAATTGTGGCAGGCTAAGGTTTAAAGTAGGAGCAGCATTTAGTGCTGCTGGATGTTTATCCTCCACTGATATACAGGAGCACTGTTAATGTTCTCTCTTCCATTCAAGCCATTAGTAGGGCAATAACCGGTGTCCTTTCTGTAACTAAATATAGGTTTGCTTCAGTGTGTGTGTGTGTGTGTGTGTGTGTGCGTGTGCGTGCACGCCCTCTGTGAAATGGTTCTGTTTGTTCACTGCTTCTATTCATCCCCTGCAGCTGCCTGTCTGTGTGTGGGTGTGTGGGAGGAGTGTCCCATGTAGGCCAGTTATATCAAGCAAATAACATTCAGCATTCATCTTAAAGGAAATGTGCTGTGTCTAGCTCAAACTATGAAAAAAGAAAGATCAGAAAGATTTTTAGAGGCGGATCCCCTTGCATAACATTTTGGCTATATTAGGTGCTGCATCCTGAGTGGAGCTGTATCTGTGGAGCCAGATATTGCCACAGCGTTGACCCCCCCACATTTATATATACAGGGGAATGCAGTGATTAATTACGGTAACACCAGCACATTTGCACCTATTCTAATGATACCATGCCATCATGTTAAGAAGACGTTCTTTGAAGTAACGTTCAGTCTAGCTTTAACAAGTTCCTGTTGTATAAAGGGAAAGTGAGAAAACTGCTGAGGCTTGTCTGACAATCAGCCTTCCTCCACACCGACAAAGAGAGAGGACTAAGGGTTTGTTTACACATATTTACATATTTTTTATAAGCGGATATTTTTCTGCCGTTTCTTTTTTTTAGTTGCCTGTACACGTATCCAGCGGAATCCACTGAATCCAGCGTTTCAAATAGCTCCACTTTGGAAGGCGTTGTAATAAATATCTGTTTGAGGTGGCTAATACACCATTTACATGTATACGAAAGGCCCAAACGGATAAAAAATATGCAGTTTATAAAAATATCTAGATATGTGTAAACAAGGTCTAAAAGGCTGCCATTAGATCACTGCTGATGTAGACTCAGGCTGACTGTAGACCCACGTCACTGGTCATCAGTGTTAAAGCTTGTATTAAAATCATGGCATGCAGTTAGAACCAGGGCATAAAGCCAGAATATGTGTAGCACAGTTCGCCTCGGACTTTCCCTTTGGTGAAACAAAGATTGTATTGACATGCTAAGCTGCAATAGCAGATGGCCAACTAAGCCGTGTTCCACAGGTGCAACTTGTACAACTTGGCACCAATAGGGTTTTTCTATTGTCAATATTCAGTATATATTTGTTTGTTTACTTGTTTACTGCTTCAATTGTGGAGTGCAGCAAGTAATTGATCTTAGATTGGAGGAGACAATGGAGTCATTAAGCTGTTAGTCAATACAGTTTCTGTGTTCTCATAGAACACTCAATGAGTGTAATTAAATTATGGTGATATGTCTAAGCAGCTGATCTACATGGTTGGACGGTTGTGGGTTAGAGTGTTGAGGGTGTTGGTTCACTGTTTTTTTTCTGTTTAATTATTATTTAATTAATTGTTGTTAACATTTATTTTAGTGATCTGAATACTGACCATAACAATGATGTGATTGTGATTTTTGGCATAATGAAGCAGCCACATTGCTGTTACATTCCAGACACATTTCTGTGTCTATGTATGTGTGCGCATATAAGCATAGATGCATCTGTGTGACTGACCTTGCCAGACTGAAGCAGGCCTCTATTGAAGGGCTGGCAGCTTGGTTGCTGATTGTGTGGGAGGCAGTCTGGTTTGTGTTTTTGCTCTGATTTTGCTCTGGTTCTGGCCTGTCAGAGATACATCATATCATGCCTAGGATGTTCTGCTGGCAATGTTTTTAAGAGGGACACCAGATGAACAGACTGTGACACACATTCACTCACCACAGTTGATGGAGACCTTCGCATAAACATGCATGCAGAGTTGCAGCCTATTCCTCCCTCTCGAGGACCACAGGTCAAATCTAAGCAAATCAAGGTCAAATCTAAGCTGCCAGTCAGAGTAGTATGTAACAATGGGCTGGATTTAAACTTTAAACATACTTTGTGTGTGTGTGTGTGTGTGTGTGTGTGTGTGTGTGTGTTGGTATGTCAGTATGATGTGATGTGTTTCCCACACTGACTGCAGTGAGTGTTATCAATAGCATCTATTGCTGCACGTGAGTGTGTGTACACCAGACCAAAGAGCCTGCTTAGCTCTCTGGATGTGTCTCCCAGCCGCATGAGACCCATGCAAACACAATTTTCCTGCACGTGCACAGACACCTGCCTGACCCAGTCGCCTTCTGCAGTGCTCCTCCCTCCTGTTTTTAGAGCATGACTGACCTGCTGTAGCCTGTGCAACTGACTCAGACCAGGTGCCATCATGACTCAGAGACCACAACATTAGCAGTTTACTAACCTCCACTCCTTGAGCCAAGATGGCTGACAGTTGCTTTCCTCTAGTTTCTCCTCCACACTCCTGCAGAGGCAGTTGCCCTAGCAACGTCAGGGCTTTATTCTCATTGGCTGGCTGTTCAACCAGTAGTGGGCCTTTCAGATTATGTCACATAAAAACAGCATCAAAGTTCTAGTGGTCGTGCTCTGTTTGATGCGAAGTGAGCTAGAGTGTTATTTGATACGGCTAGTAGGCGGTCAGCTTAGAATATCCTGAGGAGACTCTTGAATGATGCTGCAAGGTGTTCAGTTACAGTCTAATGTGCCAGTATCAGATAGTTCTCACTAATTTGATAGATAAACGTCAGAGCAGAAACTTATTGAAATTTATGATAACGTTGTCGAGCGGGAAAACAATTTCTTGACCCGCTTTTCACAACTTAAATACAGTGCGCTAGTATGCTGTTTTTTCGTCGGCTTTTGCTGCCAAGTAATCCGATCGTTACGCGTTCGTAACTAATTTAGTCAGCGCAATGTAGACATCTAGTGATGAGAACCTCTTCAGGACTACCTCAGACCTAATGACCTTAATGGTCTGCGGCAAACTACTCGGCAGGAGAGCGGCAATGACATGAAATCGAATTAATTTCCGTGTGCCCGGCAGACGCGTTCTACAG
Organism: Tenualosa thibaudeaui; assembly: GCA_027481765.1. Lineage (NCBI taxonomy): Eukaryota > Metazoa > Chordata > Actinopteri > Clupeiformes > Clupeidae > Tenualosa > Tenualosa thibaudeaui. Next base: position 9,948,121 of record JAIFZK010000019.1, on the reverse strand, counting down.
CTGTGGTGCCGTGATTTCGCGTGGAGAGCTAGATCCGCACATCTGTCGCTGCCGTTTTGACGGAGCTGGACCTGTCAAAACAAACGAAATGTAACGGGAACTTTTAGAAGAACCACTTCACAATCGATCAACATGACCGTGCCTAAAGACATTCCTGACAAGTGGTTGCCTATCGTTCTTCCACTTCAGCGGAAGAAACAGAACAAAGTCGTCGGCAGCAAAAAGAAAAGAAAAGGCAAAGGTATTGGATTGCGTGTTAAACTTTTGTGTAAGCTTAAGTCAATTTGATGCATTGACATAGTACTTTTAGTGCTGACAGAGATATAATTAAATTGTGTTTACTAAGAGACAAACTACAAGTTATTGGCATAATTACCTCTCAAGAACCAGTGAGCAATTCCTAATGCATTGAAATCAGTGTCTTCAAGCCTTCTACGTGTTTGTATTAAAAATGATTCTTATTAAGTTAATAAAGGCCTGTGCACTCTCCATCTGTTGTCACTCATTCCCATTTGCTCCTTCTCTCATGTGTCCAAATCACTTCAAATATACAACATTCAATGTGTGTGCGTATGCGTGTGTGTGTGTGTGTGTGTGCTGTGAAGGAAAACAAGCCTCTTCTCCGTATTTGTTCTTTAAAGTTTTAAAATGTGCCCACCTCAGTTGACATACAGTTTTGTTTGTGTTTGGATGACTTCAACTTTGTTTTCAACCACAGCGTGTTTGTGTGTGTATGTGTCTCACTCATCCCCTTGTACTTTCATGAGTCACCCCAGAGCCTAATCATCCTTTCCCAGCCTGTGCCACTTTGTGAGTCATTTCACCTCACTGTCACCATGCCAGACCACTTTCATCCTGGCACCACCACTGTCCTCACTCACTCACTCACACACTCACTCTCTCACCCAGCTAGCCTGCCCAACAAGAGCTGATGGTGCGGCACTCTGGATGTGAGTGTGTATGTGTGTTTACTAAAGTGGGTTTAAATGGGGGAAAGTCACTTTGATGCCCAGGGTCTGATCGCTCTCTCTCTCTTGCTCGCTCTCTCTGAGTGCTGCTGCGTCATTGCTAATGCAGTGTTAGCTAGCGCTGTCCCAGGTGCTGATAGCTGAGTGTGCTCTGACTGTGGGGGGCCCAATAATGCCACCCAAGGGAGCAAAGAGGGAATCCTGCAGCACTCTCCAGTGAGAAGCATATCAGGGTTTGAAATGTTTGGGCTTTTAATTCCCCTCTCTCTCTTTTGAGGTGGAATATAAGATCTTTCATCTGCTTCTGTGTTATGTCTTCTTTGAGGACATCTAAATGTTTTTTTAATCTTAAGTATATAAAATGTTCTGTCAAGAATCTGTGTTTTCACTGTGGTTTCTACAGTGTTATGATAAGGTTTTAATTGTGTTTGGTCCATGGCGGCTGAAGGTGTTCTACCTGGTTTGCATACAGTTCCTGCTGGATTTCTTAAAAGTGCGTATGCTCTCTGCGTATGCTTTTCTCAAATGCTATTCAGAGCCAGTGTTTTTATGTCTGTGTTTGTTGTGTTTGTTTTTCCATGCGTACTGAATAAATCATTAAAGCCACTCTGTGCCTGAGCAGGAGACGCCTGAGGGAGGTCCTCGGTTAAGTTGTTGGTGATACTTTATGACAGGCTGGTGAAAACGCACTGCTGCTAGTCTTGTCTCTTGAGTCCTTTCAGCTGACGTCAGTGTTCTTGAATGTCCTCCTCCTTCTCATCCTCCCAAAAGAAAAAAAAAAACAAAAACGTTAGGACAGGAGATGAGCCATAGCCCCGCCATCCGCAGGGTCGTTAATCAATCTCCTTGGCGCCAATCGCCATGGCAGCTCTGCCCGCTCGGCAGCTAATCAGATCCGACAGCTGAAGATTGAGGTCTTGTAAATGAGTTTGTGTGTGTGTAGAAGTGTGTGAGTGGTTCTGTTTGTTTTGGTAACTTTGGTGACTTTCCATATTTTGTTTGCAGATGAGGATCATTCCCAGCCTGTAGTAGACTGACTGTCAGTGGTCTCTCTTTCCTATCCATAACTCAACATTTATTTGTAAACATTTGACATTTGAGACACCTCAGCAGATTGGGGTGGTATGAGTCCACTGATTGACCCCTAACTAAGTTATAAAGGGCCTTTCCCCATCTCTGGAGCCGGTGACTTCTCTCCCTCTGCCCTTACTGAACCCTGCTCTTCCAAAGACCTGCTGCTGGCCTCAAATCCCAACTGACCCACATTGCTGGGGGTGCCAGAGTAGCATGGCTTGCTAAAAGCGTGCATTAAGCAAAATGAAAAGTGCATTAGTTGCTGATGTCTGGGTGTACGGTGTAGTGCTTCGCTGGTTCACTTGGCATCCACCTTCACTGCTGCTGCAGCTTCTCCTGTCTGCTGTCTCATATGGGGCCCATTTCCCAGTGTGTCGTTTTGAATGCAGATTGCTCTAGCTGCTCAAGGGGCCAACCCAGCTGTCAAGGGTCATGCAGGAAAAGTCTTGGCCGAGCATCATAATAATTCCAAAATATTGTCCCACAACATTATATGGTAGTCAAGCCATAGGTGGTTGTCTAAACTTCTGGCCGGACAGGGTAGTAGCAGCCAGACATAATGTTAAAGTCAGGGTTTGATATGATGGCAAACTTATAACAGTCAGTCAGAGTTATGTCTTTGTCAATACCAGTGTGAACACAGGGCACGTGGTGTTGCATTTAGTAAATTTTTTGAATTGTTTTGCCTTTAATCAGTGAGAGAGAGAGAGAGAGATGCCTATGGATCGAAAACTGACCTTGGATCAGATCCCAGGTCGATCCCAGGTTCCCGAGTTTATGGTATGACGCCTTAGACAACTGCATCATGCTGTCTTGTGGTTATTTCTGTATGTTGCCACTGCCTGCTCACTATGGCCACAGTGTTGCTATACTAACTGCTCTGTGTTGTCCTGAAGCAAGCTTGGGGCAGATGGGTCTTATGGGGAAGCAAGAGATTCTGTCACGTGCAGCAACCCAGGGGCAGATTGTCACGCCCAGCCCGTAATGCAATGGCCCTCCCTGCTGCTGCTCTCCGGGAGTTGTGGTCATTTGATATTATTATGGCGCCTCCGTGGATGATAAAGTGTGACACTTCATTGCATTTGCTATTATTGGGGTACTTTAAGCTGTCTCTCCTGAATATCCTCCCTAATGAAATTCTAAATGGGTTGCTATCTCACAGGCCATTTGTTAAGGTTACTAATGGGATGGTTATTTTTGTATGGTTATGTGGTTGATGGTGTATTTCCAGTTCTTTTTGGTCAATGACCTTGTGGGGATTAATGTCGTGAGACACTAGCAGAGTTAACCATGCGGTGTGTTGCGCAGGCAAAAGGTGAATGTTGACATGCTTCTTTTTGTATGGTTGTGGTTTATCTGGTGTGGTTCGATTGCGGTGTGGTCAAAATAGTCTCATTTTTTCAGATCTTTGCCTCAGTATCACATGAGGCTCATTGCAGTCAGTGCCATAGAGTATAAGTCTACCCTCTTTCTTTATGGTTTTCAAAGGCAGCCACTAGCAATAGCTCACCCCAGGACAAGGGTGTGTTGGGGGGGGGTGGTTGACCCAGAGGCTCTGCAGGCTGTGTTCTTGGTGTAGCCTTAGCATCCTCATCAGAGGAGTGTGTCTGCGCTTATGGGGTAGACGTGCAAAGAGGATGGCGAGGCGCTGTATGCTCTGGCGTTTGGCTGTGCCACCGGCGCACTCTGCGAGACGCACTAGGGTATTGCATAATAACCCAAAATTTATCCTACTCTGCCCTTACATGCACAGTCAGATCAAATACACAGACACACACACACAAACTGAGGCACTAAAACACAGACAGTGCTCAGGATGATGAACTCTATGTGTATAGTATAAATCCACGTGAGTCGTAGTATAGATCTGTGGCTTGCCAGCATAAAAATCATATGCCATAGGATATCTGTCATCCGCATCTACTTATACATTAGTAAACAGATGGCTGCTGGGACACTGACCATTTCATTTCATCTTGGGAGAATGAGAGAAGGGTGTTGGAGAGAGAGAGAAGGAGAGTGAGAGAGAGAGAGAGAGGGAGAAAAAAAAGAGAGAAATGAGGTGGAAGGGAGAGATGCTCATATGTGATCGGCAGAGAATGAGTCAGGAATATGGGGCACGTGCCGACAGCACCAGCGGGGTGGGAGGCGAGGGGGGTGGGGAAGGGGATGAGTGAAGAAAAAAGCAGACATAAGAGGGGAGCACTCCTCAGTGCAGGCAGAGTGTGTGTGTGTGTGTGTGTGTGTGAGTATTGGGCGAGTGTTGCATATCAGTACACGTGCACACAGTGCCCAGTAGCTGTGTGCAAATGCCACATACATTAGTAATTCAAACATTAGTTTATAATGTCTGGGTGATCTTTAAAGAGCAGTGCAGTGTTTCCATTCTATGCCCTAATGAAATTAAATGGGCTGGATATGGCTCAATCAAATTAGTCTCCAGCCTCCAAAGGCACATTAAGATTCTCATTGGCTCAGGAATGCTGGTACGTGTGTGTGTGTGTGTGTGTGTGTGTGTGTGTGTGTGTGTGTGTAGCTCTTTAGTGCTGGCTCTTGTTATTTGTTGTTGTTGTTGTTTGTTGTTTTCTGGGGCCGCTGCTGCATCTCTCAGACAGCGACCTTGGCAAAACGGCAGGAGGACAGGCGTATAAAAAGTGCTTAATGGCCCATAGGATAGAGGTCACTCTTTCTCTCTCTCTCTCTCCATTGTGGTCTCTCTTGCAAATTTTCCCTACTTCCATCTTTCTCCTTTCTTCTTTGTCATTACCACAGAACTCTTTGCCTCTCTGTCTCTGTCTCTGTCTGTCTGTCTGTCTGTCTGTGTGTCTTTGTCTCTCTGGCCGTCCATCACAGGGCTGGCCGTTGTATCACTGTTGGCCAGTGGTCAGGTAGCTTAATGCCCTGCGGGGTTTGGCAGGAGAAGAAGAGATAAAAGAGAGAGCCAGATGAAAAGGGAAGGAGCGCTGCCATCAGACCTGATTACATGCACACAGCCACAGCCAAGAGGAGAGAGAGAGAGAGAGAGAAAGGGGGGCAGGAGAGAGAGGTGTGACCTTGGAGAGGAAGGGAGGAAGGAAGACAGAATGTAAAGAAAAGGAAAGGAGGTGTGATGAATGAGTGGTGTTTTCATGAAGAGATGGGATAGGATTTTCTTTCCCCTTTGGAATCTAAAAAAATCAGACTTGACAAAGGCTAGAAGAGAGGCTACTAGAGGAATTGTAGTGTAGCTTATGGTATGTGCCGTTGTGAATCTATGTGTGGCTATGTTTGAGTGTGTGAGTGTGTGTGTGGGTGTAAAACCAAAAATAATAGACTTCTTGACAGGTTGAGGTAAACACAGGCTCCCAGTGAAGCCATCGGATGGCTTGAGCAGCTGAAGGTCACAGAGAAGAGAAGACTGCTGTGGAGTAGGGGACAAACCATAAACAATGACTTTTGCAAAGAGAAGGGCAGGAGAGACTAATGACTCAAATTATATCATAGTCTTTCTGTGTGTGTGCGCATGTCTGTATGTCTGCAGAAAGAAATAGGAGTCTGGCTAACAATAAGTGCTTGATTTTTGGGATAGGGTAGCTTCTGTAACGATAATTGTGGGATGTTCTGGACTGTCTTGCATGAGAAGATGAGAAGAGGAGTTAGTATTGTTAACTTTGACAACAGCAGTGTGAGTGTCTGGTCTGTTCACTGTGGTTTCCTGTCCTCAGCTGTGTGTGTGTGTGTGTGTGAGAGAGAGATTGAGAGAGAGAAAATAGGTCTGACAAACACACAAGTAGCCTGCTTCTTGCATGCCTGTTTGTATTGTTTGGTTTATGTAATGACCTTTGAAGTTTCACACAGATAGAGTTTCAACTGGCCTGTGTGCATGCGTCGTGCAAGTTGTGAGGCCTCGGCTATGTATCCACCTGTGTGCACTACATGCATGCACAGTCTCTCTCTATTTTTGCTTCTCTTCCGAGTTCCGACTCAAGCCAGACTTTAACCAGGTCAGTCAGTTCATCTTTTGTAAAAAAAACGTTCATCCATATTGCATTAGCAGGGAGTACCGTCCCAACTCCCAAGGACACAGAGCAGAGTGGAGGAGAGTGCAGGGGCAAGTCTGCCATAAGCAACCTGCACTGACAGATAGGGCAAGAAAATGGAGGACAGGCTTTTTATTGTCCTCCACCTCCTACACATTTTGGTGTCATGGTTGTTTGATTAGCACAAGCACAATGTTAGAGGTGTGTGTGTGTGTGTGTGTGTGTGTGTGTGTGTGTGTGTGTGTGTGTGTGTACAGATTTTGGTAAGTAATACTCTGCCTGACTACTATTTTCTCACCCTCAGAAGAGCTCCGCTCTGTGAAGAAGAGACTGCACAACTTGGCAGTGTTTGAAGGAATGGCTTTGGTTTCAGTCAGCCTTGGTCTGTTTTACTTGAGACCAAACCAGAGTCTAGTTATTACTCCTTACAACTTCTCCGTTCCTGTTACATTTTTATTTGTGCACGGGGGACAGTTATGCCATACACCAGCCTCTATTTACCAATACTGCTCACCAAAATGTCTCATTAATAGCCTTTGTGTCCTTGTTTTGGAGTGAATAGCACTCATACAATACAGCAAACCACACCCAGAATTCTGGTTTTCTGGCAGACCTGGTCTCAGGGATGGGTCTGAGTGCGGTAGACTGAATTCACATTGTCAAAATAAACAAACCAAACCAACGTTAACTCAGGTCTTGATCAAAGCGATGTATTTCACATTTGAAATGCAGTTTAAATGCTGAAGGGTTTACAGGTCAGCTCATGTCAGTGAGAGCTCTCTTTCTAGAGAAATGAAAGTGTGTGGTGCTGTCAGATTTGGCGGGATATCTATTGTCTATCAGTGTTCTGTTCTTAGCTAGAAACCCAGACTCTCTCTCTCACACACACACACACACACACAAACACACACGCACATGCAGCTGTCTGCAGCCCCACCACTGAAACTGACCCCCAGAGCGGAACTTGTGCCAGGTCATGTTGCATTTCCTGTCTGGGTAAGGAGCAAGGGGGGGTTTCCTGTATTGGAAATCCCAAGGTAGCATCGTTGCATCTGTACTGGCATAGTATAACACAGTCCAACAGAGAACAGTAACCCCACAACATTGATATTACAATCTTCAGAATAGACAGATGACAGATATAGACACAGGCCAGACCATGGCGCAGTCATAGTAATCAGAAGGGGACTTGAAAATGAATGAGAAAATGGCATTAGCTATTGTATTCCACTCTCCTTCACCCCATTCCAAGGATGAAATGTCTGTTTTCAGTGTCGTGTTGAAGATTGTGCCCATTACTCAGGTGCCTTGTTCAGCCCACTTTGCTGTGAGTGACACTGTCAGAGATGAAGTGCTTTGAGGCCTCTCAGAATGGATACAGCATCCTGTGGTCCAGCATGGAGATCTTTGTTGTTAAGGTCATGCCATGTCATGCTCCTAATTTGAGAGTGAAGATCAACTGATTGTTGAGGCTGCTCCACATCTACAAGGCTGTTCGATAGACTCTCAGGCTTCAAACTCACTGACCTTGTAGCCTTAGACGTCTACATCTACAAAGTGTGGTAGACTCTTGGGCTTCAGTTTCATGGACCTAATAGCCTTAGATGTGTCCTCTTATCTTTATCTTTTCCAAATATATCCTAAGGTCATGTGCTCTGTGATGACCCATAACCCTGAAGGCTGTGTGGGTCAGGACGCAGATGCTGTATGCGTGTTCCCTTGATGAGATACGTGAATGGCTGTGTTATTTAAGTGCCAGTGAAGCTGGGGTGTGTGTGTGTGTTTGTCCATGTCCTGTCTAGGGTGTCATTGATTTTTATTTGAATTCAAGTGGCAGCCTAATGACTTGCCTGCACTTGCAAGCCTGAAGCAAGTGAGGCACATGCATCGATCCAGGCCTGACTAACGCATACTGTGCAAAATGGGGGGAGGGGGCTCCTGGAGAATGACCGTGTTTGTGGATTTGGATCTGTGTTGATGCCCATTTGTTTAATTCCAAGGACAGTAAAATAGTTTATAGCGTGTGTATGTGTGTGTGAGAGTGTGTGTGTGTGTGTTTA